>WMED01007446.1:0-17636 GCA_019650415.1 Pipa parva
AATTTTGTATGCTTCCTTTACTCATCATTAGCAATACACTTTCCTGCCTCAAACGACTTCAATCGTCTTACACTCTTCTCTTCTTTTAGCGATGTAAAAGCATCAGCATTAAATATCAGGCATATTTCTTTGACCTTGTTAAGGAAAGGAGGCAAAACTTATTGTATATTCTTTTTTTTTTTTTAATATTACATTATTTACAATTTAACCATGACTTTTCATATCACTGGATAGCACTTGAAATTGTTAGGCTAAACTACTTTACATTAATTTTTATTGTCTGTAAAAACTAACCTGAATATTCTTAGGGAGCTTTGTGAAAATTATTTTATGTTTTCACCCTAATCTTGCATTGTTGCTACATGTCTGAAAGGAGTCTACACTTATTCATTAAAGTGTAAACAGTTGTGTCAAGGTCTGTATTTGTGTCCACTTCCTACTTCTCCAAGTCCACTTATTCATCAAACTGCATGTGGAGAATCTGTGTCCAGTTCGACACCTTACAATGGTCAAGGACTTACAAACCTCTTAGCATTACTTTACATGCACATGCATGAGATTTTTTCCTATTTACAAAGCATAGGAGTGCGTCCAGTTTGGTGTAAGATGATTGTTAGCGATCAAGTGACAACATGCAACCAAGTAGCAACATGAACTAGGAATACAGTCACAAAGAAAGGCATATCATAAATAACTTTAGTAGTAGTGGCGACTTTAGTAGCACAATAGTGGCAAACAAATTCATTAACATAAGAAAAATAGGATTCTTGGGAAAATTACAAGACTTTATTTAGCTAACATTGCATCAGTGTGCATCTGCTACTGGTTGATTGACTGTCCTGTGGATATTCGCTTCTTTGCCTAGGGAATCCGCTGTTTAATGTATAAGGAACAGCTTTGGAGTGAAAGGATGATAATTCGTTGTGTGTTGTGAATTCGCAAATTGATGAATAACCCCTGTAATCATCTTTCTAATTTTTCAACTGGATTAATTATAGCTTAAACCATTGGTGTGCCCCTAAGTCACAGAATCTTCCAACATGCTCTTTATTCAGTTGAATCTCTGTACTGTATTTTAGCTAAATAAGACAAAATCTTGTGTTGGTCTTTTTTCTTCCACTATTTATTTATATATTTTCACTTTCACATTATATCTTAATGTGCCTTTGCTTCCTCTATCACCCACCCTATCTGACAAACTCAGAAGAGCCTGTTTTCAATTTATCTTTGCAGGGCAGCCTAAACTCTAGCTAGGTCAAATATATAAATAAGTACACTGATTTTAGAAGGCCTTTTTCATGGGGCTATTTATTTTGTTAAAATGATGACAGAAAGAGTTACATGGATTCTTACATAAACACAAAGGAATCAAGTGTTTTCTATGGATGTTTTCACATATATTAAGCAAAAATTAAAATGTCAACGTTAATATATGCCATACAGCTGTGAGAACCACAGTGGAAGTTTCTATCACACCACTAGGTGTAGTCAATATCTGGACAGAAAGGCATTGCTCATCCTGTCCTAAGAGTTACTGGTGGCCTCCATGACATCAGTGGCCTGCAAACGCTCTGATTAAAGCAATATTGACAGTGGGGCTTGGGTGGGTTCCCAGCTCTCTTCTGATGGGACTCTCTTTCCCAGAGCAACTATCAAGTGCTGTCTCTGAGCAACTGAGACAGAAAGGAAAATAAACTGGCGGGAAAACCAATCCACCCTCTTTTATATGGCTTTTAACTATCAACTGTCAGGCATTTTTGAATGTAGACAGTCAGTTTAGTTCTTACATTCATATGTCAGATTGAGCTAACGCTTCAAGACTGTGGGGGCAATGGAGTGAGACATCCAAGAAAACTCACAATACTTTTTCAACTCACAATTCTATTGGCAGCACACATGCTGTACTTTCTGATTCCAGGATATGGGTAACAACTATGTTGTCTGGGATGCGTTTTGGCTTACGCAAGTCTGTAAATCATAGCTTTCCCATGGATTCAATAAATGCCTAAAAAAACTCATAAAATTTACCTCTGTAAAATGAAGAATTGGATGTGTTGCTTTGCTACAGATTGCAAATGAAACGTACAGAAAACATATATGAAGTGTATTTATTACGTCTAAAATAATATTTCTATGGACAATAGGGAAGTGAAACAAGAGAAAGGAGGTTTATGGAAGTAACTAATGTTCACCTCTGCAAAATAAAAAAAAAAAATGGGATTTTACAGAGGATAATCCTTGAAAGCTACAACCAAAATATCAAAATATATTTGCGATCTCTAGAAAGTGATTATCCACTTTATCTTAGTAGCAGGGCAACATTTGTTGAATTCCATTGGATATCCAGCTGCTGAATATGATGGGAGTTAATCAACCACAGGAACATTTTTAAGAATAGGGCATCCTTAGAAGTTTATCAGTCAATAATAGGCAAATTCTAATTCGATTAAGTCTTATGCAGTGTCATTGGGGAACAAAGAATCTTAACATTTTACCACAGTGACCTATATTGTTCTGGATGTGAATGGAAGACAAACTATACCAGGGGCCAAGGCTCTAATTGGACAGGCAGGTATGCCTCATCCCCAAACCCAGAAAAAACAAAGACCCAGTGATTTCCTAGAAACAGATTTAGAGTATGAAAATAATCACTTATTAGTACTGAGAATCTGTCATGTTGAATGAGTGTCTAGCGAGCATTGACACAGACAAATGAAAATAAGCTGCACTGCACAGTCTTGTAAGCAGCAGAGAAACAAAACACAAAATGCATCCAACACAAACATCACACAAATACACCATGACAACAGGAATTCACTATAATAATAGATGCCCACTCACACAAGAAACACCTCTATACGCATTTATGAAACAAAGCATAAAGCCTACAGAAAAAAAAAAAAAAAAAACATATTGTACGCTGACACGCAATGCAGGCAGTTCATCCTGAGATGAAAGTATGCGCTGCATTAAACTGAAACTTAAAAAAATAAATCCATAACTGATGTGTAGTTATGGAGTTTTGGCAGGTTTAATTTTATGTAATGTATACTCTTATCTCATAATGAACTGCCTGCATTGCATGTCAGTGAACAGTATGTTCTTCTGTTCTCTAAGCTTTTTGCACTGTTTATGCATCATAGTGGTCTTACCAGGAAAGTGGTGAAAGCTCATCACCTCATTCCTGCTTTGTGTGCACTTTCCCCACAAAAGTCCTACTTCTCCACTGCTCTCTTGGAACAACACAACTTTGCTATGACTGAACAAATTCAAACACTTTAACATGACAGAGACACTTCTAAAGTTCAGTCAAATGTATCAGATGAGGCTGATTTAAAGAATGGACACAAAGTAGCAACACATTATCAACTTTGTGTGCATTTTTGTAGAAATGGAATCTGTTCCCTTATGTTTTACTGGAAATCAGTATTTGTGTAGAATTGCAACTGATGTGTGACAGCCCGGACACTTTTACACTATTTTAAAATCTAAAAACAAGACTGTAACCCGGGTGTTAGAAAGGCAGTTATTTATATTTGTAGAAATGTTAACAATACAGTAATAAAAAAAAAAAAAAAGTCCTTTATTACAATAAAAACTGATTGTACAATACCAATGGCTCCATCTTGTTTTAGAAGTTTGGCCAAAATGTTATCATTTTATTTTTAAAAATATGGCTGTTTAATTCTTCCCTTTATGATTAGACAGTATTGGCTTTATTTTGTGCTTCATATATTTCCAATTTGATGATTTTAACAATGCTTGATTCTTCCCTCAACTTTGGTCCCTCTCTCTCTTCAGTTTTGGAACATTTGGAAGAGAGATTTCTCTTTGAGATACTTCTTTGTTGTTAACTCCATGATAACTGCACTTCTATGTGGCAATAAAAAGGAACTGACTTTTGCGAACAGGCTATGGGTAAAAATTAGAGTAGAAAGGAACTGTATTTAATCAAGACTTGGGAATTGTGACATTCTGGAAATGGGGAGTGAACTGAAGTGCTATGCTATAAATGTAGCCACCATTAAACAGACATTTGGATATTAATGAATACTTTACAGTGCATCATGGGATTTGTAATCTTTATAATTGGAATCATCTTGCATGCTGTTTGCACAAACATGTACCTGTATATACTACTTGTTTAACCCAATGTAGTAGATGAACCCACATGTACCCTATATCCTGAACTTACAGTGCCTGCAGCATTTGTTCCCAACTGGACAGTTGGTGGATTTAAAATAATACAAAAAAAGCTTTGGGGTAAAGGATGCTATATATGGCAAGATCTGACTTGCCAATCTGGCCACTTTTGATTGAACTGGCAAACTACTATACCAACAGAAGGACCTTGACAAGAACATTACCCAAATGCAATACAAACAAATATACTGACCATCTACCTGAACAGATGCCAAATCAGAGAGATATCAAGAACTTCTGAAGGGACATAATGTTACATTTCTGTATCTTTTAGGCATTTGGAGAAGAAGTTTTCAGCTAATCCTAGCCCCTCCCCTTTAGTCAAGGGCTATGTTCACTAACTGAGCATGCTCGCGCCTCCTGAAATTAATTAACGTTCACTTTCTTCAGGACAGTTTTGAGAGACTGAAAAAATACAGAAAAGAAGCCTAAAACAGCTCAGAGTCAAAAGCTGCTTGGTAATATAACTACTGCTCCAAGTGCTTGTTTTTTCATCTATTGCTATGATTATTCTACAAAATTAGTAAGCTTAAACCTGTCTTTTTAACAACTTGTTGTACTTAATACTAGGTTGCTAATAAATAGAAAGCTCTTTTTTTTTACAGGCTTTAGTGTCCCTTTAATCTTGGCAAATGGCTGACAATGAATATCCCAGTGTGACACCAAATTCCTGAGAATTAAGATACAACTTTAGCACACACTTCTTTTAAGCAGGATTTAATGAGAAGTGATTTACCCCATACTGCACTTTACCACCCAGTTCTTGCAAGCTACAGCACCCTTCATTACCTACAGATTGATTCATTTCATTTCACTCGCAGAAGCATCAACAACTTCTAAAGAGTCATGCTTTGCAGATTTATAATTTAGGTAATCCTCTAAAAAAAAAAAGGAGAAACATTTGTAAAATATCCCTTACCACTTCATGAAATAAGTCACTCTTGCTAAACTAGCGATAACTGTTTTATCTTTACAGGATAAAGAAGAAACTTAATAAGCAATTTGGCTCATTAACTTAAAGGACCATTATAATAAATAATAAAAAAAAAAAATAGAATTTCCTCTTTGTATTAGCATGGCCATTATTCAAATACAGCACTTGTAAAAATATTATCTTTCAAGTTAAATTCCTGAATTTTATTGTTTCCTTTCTGCGATTATCTTTTATATATATGTATATATATATATATATATATATATATATATATATATATATATATATATATATATATACTGATAGCAAACATGTTGTAAAACAGATCTTGCCCAGTCCCATTGTTTGTCCTAAAGCTCACTAAATATCTTACTTTCTATACACAATTTAGAATGTTTTGAAGCACAGATTGATCATATAGCAGCTATAAATTGAAGTCATTTCAAATTTTTTGGTGTTACTGTTCTTAAAAAAACAAAACAAACATATACTGTTTAAGAAGATTCCTGAACAGTCTTACAGATATTGGCACAGCTATAAAAACATAAATATCTTTGAAGAAGCAAACGTGATTCCTTTGTGAAGATTTTAACAGTAAAATAACTTGTCAAGAGAAGCCAGGATATTTGGGGGAACAGTACCCACAGGTAAACTCCATAGGACTGGAGGTCCTTGTTGGAGACTTTGTGGCCCTAGCTATTAGTTAGATGGACAGGACAGCTTATATACAGTACATTCAATAGGGTTAGTTTAGTGATGGGATACTGCCTATAGAGTCTGCTGGGCATCCTTTTCTGAGGGATAGCCAGTGTCTAAGAAAATGTTAACAAAAAATTGCAGTTGTCTGCCTGATATAAACCCTTCATGGACCCATGCCGGTGACCCCGAAAGATTTATCTAACTGTTCTGTTGTTTAATTAGTTTGTTCTGCTGTCGGATTTAATAGAATGTTTTTACAGCACAAGTTACATAAATAGCGACAAAATGAAATTCTTGGGTCACCATCATTTATCTTTCCAACCTGGTTCAAGGGGCTGGAAAGAGGGGCTTAGGGCCACTACAATTTGGGCTAAACCTCACACACTGTAATTGAAAAAAATAATCACAAAAAAAAAAAAGTGCTTGGCATAAATACAAAGTTCAGAGAATCGTTTTTAATAACTGGTGTACAGAACACTGTAGATCCGAAACGGTCATATTCATTCTATTTACTACAGATTGTAAGCGATAAGCTAAATATGATGAGTGAGCAACCAAACATTCCAAATGACCTGCTCATTAGAATGGAACTGGCCTATGACCCGGTGTGATGACATTGTCCTTTCTTGGGAAACGCGTGGACTTAAATGAATCAAATAACTTAAGCTCTTGGATTCACTATAAAAACAGAGAAATAGGACACCACAAAAACCTTCCTAGTTTAACTCTACTCCAAACTCTTGGGTCAGTATCGCATTTTACTAGGACATGTATTGGCTGCGTTTAATTTTAAAAATGGTAACATTTTACTGCGGGTCTATTTTCAATTAATTTTGTAGACTGCTATGATGTCACGCATCTGTCTTAAGCATCAGTACCATTTTATAGATTTGAAAAACAAGGCAAAGTAGCATACTCATTTCTGTCCGCATAGAAAGAACTATGTTTGCGTTTTTTTTTTTTTTGTCAGATATATTACTACACCATTGAGGGTCCCCTTCCCCCCTCTGCAAGGAAAGCTTTCTCTGTCTCTGGTTTCACTTGGTGTCCTCAGGTGACCTCCTGAAGTCTATAGTAAAACCTGGAGTGCTGTGTTTGCTTTTCAGAGAGGGGCTGTAATGATTCCCCTTAGACTGTGCCTGGCCTTAAAAGCAATGAGGGAGAGCTGCTCTGTATTCTGTGTCTGGCACTACCCCCTCCTTTCCCTCTCTCTTACAGGGGAGGTGCTGCTGTTTAAGGTAATTTAAAAGCAAGAGGGGAAAAGGGGGGAGATTGTGATTGAGGACTAATTCTCCGCCTCTGAATATGGCTTGGCTGTACAGATTTCTAAAGAATGATCCTGCTAGGGGTGCAGAATGGGTAACAAATGTAACAATCATTTGATGATATGCAGTCTTCAAATATATCATCGCAGGGCATCGTATTTGCAGCTGTTTAATTTTTTCACGAGTTGTATCACATGTGTACATGCTACTGACGTTTTCCATCTTATTTATCCCATCTCCTTTTCCTGTGCATCCTAACACATCCCCCTTCTCCTGTGCCTCCTTTCTTTTAATGTGGACACCTCAGCTGCTCTGGAAACACATGAACTGTTGAAGAGAGGTCAGCTGGCAGAAAGAGTGCTACTCTATGCGCTGGATATGAAGTGTAGGAGCACCCTCTTCCGGACACAAGTTTTAACAGCCAGCACCCAAAATCCAATTTATAAACACCCTTCCATGAGAAAACAATAGGGTTGGTACTGTATACCATTGCATCCTTTGTACTGTAAATACACCCCCCCTAGAATTCAACAGAGGCATTTTAATAATGCAAATTAAGCATGACAGAGAACAAAAAAGGTAACAAACACTCATCAGCATTCTACAGTAACAAGGAAAACACAATGGGCTACACTTGTCAATTGTCCCTTAAATGAATGACTATGTGACAATTAGACACTTGGCCGACTTTGCATGTTTAGCAAATTCTGTTTCTACAAATAAAGCACAGTTCATGACATTATATATATACATATATAACTTATTATTTTAAATGGTAGCTTTCATTTTAAAAACTAAAACATGTATTACAGGTAAGGGTAATTAAAAGAAATAATCTATTAGCAGATGAAACCAAAATAGCTAAAATAGAGTTTTACATAGGAATTCAAAGGCAATTTGTTTGTAATATATAAATGGTGATTTTTTTTTCAAGATATTCTAGAATTTGAACAGATTAGATTGCTTTAATTAACATTCAAAAATGTTCTAACATGTAACAGCAATGAACCAGACCTTGTGTCAATGCTGATCTTCATTTGGTAAGTAACTATTTCTGCAATCGCTACAAATAAAATCTCTCTAAACCAGTATTTGGCCATCTTATGATAAAAGTATTCATCCATAAACTCTAACCACCACTAACTATCACTCATTGACTAGAATTTATTTTACCCTTAGGAGGACCTTATAATAAAACTCTGCCTTGACTGTGAATATTTAAGAATGCCTTGAAGGTACAAATAACAGAATGTGATTCAGAATCCCTTTTCTGAAGTGGTTATTAGGAAAGGTATACCAATACATAGTTAAAATATATTTGCAACATCACATTTGCATTTACAATTGAGAACAAGAATGTAAATGTGATGTTGATCCTTTTAAGATTAAGGTGAATCTGATGCCAGAAACTCAGTACATATGAAATAATATATCTGCATTTTCACTGTCACTGAATACAAAAATCTGCAGATCAAAGTATAGCATTTCAAAACAATACCTTATAAGCACCTGGGCACCATTAATTCAACTACAGTGCTGGTTACAAAAGAGTGGGGCCCTGGGAAAAAACTGAAAGTTGGGTCCCATATGATGGTATGTTTGTCAGGCAGAGAGAGTGAACAGAATGTTTAGGTTTGCAGTAAGGCCTCCCTAGATATTGGGGATCCTGAGCAAGTTTTCACGCCCCTAAAAACCAGCCCTTTACAATTGTGAAACTAGAATGGTCAATAAGCAAATACCCTTCTGTAACATGCAGAATAATAAGGAAAAAGGAGTGGCTTTTAATGTTCTAGAAGTAGAACAGCAAATATTTCTCCAGAGTACACAGACAAGATAGAACAGTGTTTCCTTCAATGAGATTTTATGACATCAGATCACTAATGTGCATGTGCTCTTCAAGAGTAATATGATATGGTTTATTCCATTTTATATATATTTAAATATACTGTATATATATATATATATATCAATAATCAGCACTGTCTAATCATGTTAACAAAGTATTTTACTATATTTTACTTGATTGAATGCTGGTACGGGTAGGTGCCTTCACATCATCTCCCATCAGGAAGTGGTCAGAGGTATCTATAAAAAATTGTTTGCTACACCACCTTTGCATGTAGGCCCCAAAAGAAGAGAATGTGAAGCTTTTGCTACTAAAATAAGTTATTGGCACATAATTAGCTATGCTGAATGTAAATAACTGTCAGTTCGGTGCTATTACAGGCACATTCAGAAAGGCATAGTTGCTTTGTAGATGGTATCACCTCATTTACTGATCTGTGTGCACCTCAGGCTTGATTTATATATTAGAAATACCAAAGTGTATGTCTGTCAGGTGGCCTCATCTCTTAGCCAAGAGATACAGTATATACACACTGGGATAGACACATCAAACAGAAAAGTTGCTGCCCTACCTACACTTGTATGTTTAGGGAACAAATGCTGCAGGCACTGTAAATTATCATTCTTCATCCTTTCAGAAAGTAGTCAGTTACATATTCTAATTAACACATACTGGCAAACAGATATAGAAAGCTTGACAATGTAGTGTTCAGAGACTGCTGCATTCTGTTATACCATAGCATGAACAGTACTGGATGTACTTTGGATTATTTCTGTGTAATGAATTTGGTTTTTGAAATCAGATATTTTTCATACAGGGAACAAAGGCAGCTCATGCTTTCCTGTTTATTCCGTGCTGGTGACATTAAAAATTCACAGATTAGAATGTAAGAGAGAAGATACAGTAAATGGGCAAATCATGCTATCGGGATGAAACCCTTTTTTCTTTCCTCCCTCAAAGCAATTTTAGCACCCTTACCTTTCCTGCTCCTGCACTCAACCTCACAAGATTACCCTAAAGTGGGTAATATAGACATAAAATAGCATGAATGAGTGTTTGGAAGGCATACCCTCTGTGTTTGTGTTTGCTCACGCACCTCTGCCCCCACATTTCCTTCCCGTTCCCCTTCTCAATCTAACCTAATCCCAATACCCACTCCCCCAACTTCTTCTCTTCCCTTTTCCTGCTCTCTCCTTAATGTACACTCTGTAACTAACAAAGCCACTTCAATTCATGATCTCTTCTTCTCCAGTACTCTTTACCTGTTAGCGTTAACAGAAACCTGGCTCTCCCCTCATGATTCTGCTACTGAGGCTTCATTAACCCATGGAAGCCTCTCCTTCTCTCACGCTCTGGCCTCTGTGGGTCGTGGGGGGGAGTCGGACTCCTTCCTGCTTCTGGCTGTCACTTCAATTGTATCCCTATCCCTGATTGCTTTGTTTTCTCTTCCTTTGAGGTTCATGCTGTCCATCTTTTCTATCCCCTTCCCTTATGTGTGGCTGTTATATACAGGCCACCCTCTGCTTCCTCACCTGCTGCTTTTCTATCTGATTTTGAATCCTGGCTAGCCCTTTTTCCTTTCTAATGATAGCCCAGCGCTCATTATGGGGAACTTTAACTGCCACGTTGACGACTCTTCTCTATCTTGACCTTCTCATTTCCTCCACTTTATATCCTCATTTGACCATCAACAGTGGACTAACTCCAGCACCCACAGGGATGGTCACTTTCTAGATCTGGTATTTACCAAAAATTCTTCTCTTTCTGCTCTTAATATCATCCCTTTCCCTCCCTCGGATCATCACCTTCTAAACTTTTCTATATCTTGCTCTCCCGCTTCACCTCCTCCACCACCTGAAATACTTATTCGCAATTTGTGTGCCATTGATGGGCCTTTGCTGCTAATCTGTCCTCCAGCCTATCCTTGCCCCTGCCCTCCTCTGAACCTGATGCGCATGCTGCTTCCTATAATACCATTATATCTACTGCTATTGACTCATTTGACTATTGACTCATTATTAATCCTCGCCCCTGGCTGAATGATGAAACACGCTTTATTAGATCCTGCACAGAACATTTGTGGAGGAAATCCCGTTCCTGGGCGGACTTTCTGCATTATAGGTTTCTGCTCACATGCCTTACCTCCTCCCTAGCCACAGCTACCTAGATGAAGAGGCGCAAACGAAAAAAGTTCAACATCAAGTTCCGTTTTGGATATTTTTGAAGAGGCCTGCATTCTGAAGAGACTTTAAATTTTGATGTTTATTCATTTGTTGTTCACCATGTTTATTTAACATTTATTATTCACATTTTGCGCAGTTTGTTCAATAGCTGTATTTCTATAATCACATTTGTCCTCCCTAGCCAAACAATCCTACTTCCGAACTCTAATAAACCAAAATAAATCTAATCCCGGTCGTCTGTTTTCCATTTTCAACTACCTTCTACATCCCTTGCCCTCTAATGTGCAAACGTCCCTGTTCTCCCCCCAAGATTTTGCAGACTTCTTTAAAAATAAAATTAATAAAATTTGCAAGCAGATTACTGTTCCTCCTAACAAAGCTGACATTACTCTACCTACGCCCCAGCTGAGTTTCTGAATTCTTTCTCTCCTGCTACCCATTCTGTAGTTTCTCAACTTATCTCTTCCTCCCGTCTCACGAAGTGCTTGCTTGACCCCATGCCTTCTTTTTTAACAAAGTGCTGTGATTCTGTCCTTGTGCCAGCCCTCACTTGCCTGTTTAACTCTTCCCTGTCCTCTGGAACTTTTCCCTCCTCTTTTAAATGGGCCTGTATTAAACCCCTCCTTAAAAAAGCTAGACTCTACATGCTGTGCTAACTACTATCCTGTCTCTCTCTTGCAGCTGGCTTCTAAACTTCTAGAATGCCTTGCCCTTACCCGCCTTACTAACTTTCTGCATGCCCACCATCTCCTTGACCCGCTGCAGTCTGGTTTTAGGCTGGGGCATTCTTCGGAGACCGCTCTTTGTAAATTTGCAAATGATCTCCAGGTTGCCAAAGCCATGGGTCACTTTTCTGTTCTAATTTTCCTAGATCTATTCTCTCCTTTCAACATTGTCAACCACTCCCTTGTTATTCAAATTCTCCATGTGCTTGGGGTCCGTGATCGAGCTGCTTCTTGGCTGGCTTCCTATCTTTCTGATCTTTCCTTTTTTGTCTCTCATGCTATTGTCGCCTCTTCTCCCATCCCGCTTAAGGTGGGGGTGCCCCAAGGCTTCGTCCTTGGCCTTCTCCTGTTCTCCATCTACACTCTTTCCTTGCCTTGGGTGATATCATCAATACATTTGGTCTCCAATATCACTTGTATGCCGATGATACCCAACTTTATTTATCCACTCCTGTGCTCAAATCTCAAATCCAAATTCAAATTTCCAAATGTCTCTTGGCTATCTTTTCATTGTTGGCCAAGCGCCAGCTCAAATTAAATCTTGCTAAATTGGAATTGATTATCTTCCCACCCACACCTGGTCCTGTTCCCACCTTTTCCGTTCAAGTGGATGGTGCAATTATCAACCCTGTAACCTCTGTTGTCTTGGAGTGACTTTTGACTCTGCTCTTTCCTTCTCTAAACACATCTCTTCCACTGCTAAATCATGTTGATTCTTTCTTCATAAAATTACCAAGATCTGCCTCTTTCTCTCTCGCTCCACTGATAATACCCTCATGCATGCTCTCGTCCTGTCCTGCTTGGACTACTGCAATATTATTCTATCTGGCCTTCCAGTTTCCTATCTCTCCCTGCTCTAGTCTATTCTAAACTCTGCTGAATTCTCTCTTGGCAGAGAGGACAGCCCTTCTCCCAATTGCTCTCTGCTCCTTGGCTTCTCGTAAGTAAAATAATCATTTACAGTGTTCTCCTTTTGACATTTAAGGCACTTCATTCTGTTTCCCCACCCTACATTTCTTCACTTGTATGTCTGTACGTCACCTCAACGTCAACTACGCACCTCTCAAAGTAATCAGCTTTGCAAGCCATGTACTGATACTGCCCCTTCTTGTCTTAAACCCTTTTCTCTCTCTGCCCCCCACCTCTGGAATTCTTTACCCCATTTTCTTCGCCAGGAACATTCCTTCCCCACGTTCAAAACCAAATTGAAGTCCTATCTTTCGGAGCACTAGTACTGAGCCTTATCTTTGATTTTATGTATATATAATATTTTATCTTTATTTATGCCTAATATCTGTATTTATCTATTTTATTTATTTATCTACTGTGCTTATTTATATTGATCTATTTATTTGTATTTATTGACCTCAGTCTCAATGCATTCTACAGCTCTTATTGTCCTCTCTGTGTATGTAAGTCTTCCTCCCACTTAGATTGTAAGCTCTACAGTGCAGTGACCTCCAACCTCCTGTGTCAACCACAACCTAGCACATAAAGTGAAGTATCCTTGCGTTATTTTACTTGTATTGTTTAATGCACTTTTCCCATGTCTCTGTCACATACCTTAGCGGCGTTCTTGTGCCGTCTGTTTCTCCTTCTCCTCAAAAGTGTGTAGCAACGACGCTGGTCCCTCCCCTACAGCCGGCGGGGAGTTTAAATAGCCGGTGTTTCAGGAAGTCCATTGCCTGAATATTGTGTATTAGGTCCCGGATAGTTTATAGTCATTGTTTGTATTCATAATAAAGCTCCTATCCTATTCCTTATTCTGAGTCTGTCCCAATACCAATATCCTGGTTCCTGCACCTGTTTCTTCAGTCTGACCCAGTACTGTGATTGTATCCTGTATCTGTTTCCTAAAGCTGTTCCAGTTCTAGTATCCTGTACATGTGTCTTGAGTCTGTTCCTGTATTCTTTGTCTGTACTTGTCCCTGTTCCAGCTACCATCTATGGAGGGTAAGTCTGAGGGCTGCGACCTGGGAGTCTCCCGCCACAAAGTACCCCCTTGCAGATGTTAAAGGTGAAGACCGGAGGCTCTTTAGACTCTGCCCCTCAGATAAACTCATGTCAACTTCCGCAGTGGTAAGAGGGTCCACTTCTCACTATACCTACCGTGACAGTCTCTATTGTATTGCTGAATGGTACAGTGTTGTGTAAATTTGTGGCGCTTTATAAATAAAATTATACATACATACATACCCAGTACAGAAATTAAAAAAATGTAAACTCACTCTTGAAGGGGGCGACATCAAAGTTTGAAACAAGCATGAATTTACACTAAAGAAATCGTCTATAAACATTACACGGGGATATTTATAAAAATCTGAAAAAAAATTTTCTCCAGGTAAAAGGAATATCAATATACCTTTAACTAGGTTAAAAATATAAACAAACAGTCCCGCAGCACTCTGTATATAGTGTGAAGACTCCTTTCTGTACAATTCCTATGCAGCTCTCTCCAAGGGAATTCGCTCTTCTTCCCAAAGAAATGCTCCAGAAAAAAATACTGCGGAGAAGCGCAACAGAAACAAAAATGCACTAAATAGTGCTTTATCTGTGGTGTAAACAAAGGGAAACCAAACTCATGAGGAAGGAATTAATATTCCGAAACGCGTTGAGTTGGGGAGGACGAGTTACAGAGCTGCCTGGACTGACCTTATATAGACCAGCAAAAATGGATGTACCCCCTGAGAGACACGTTTATATTGAGAGGCTAGTACTGCCATTTTTAAAGCGATTATATCACAGTAGTTTTGTGAATACATTTTAATCTTTTTATTGTTATGGTTATTAAAAAACGTTAATGCACCATGGGATACATTTGGTCTTTTTGGAGTGCTAGATGCTGATACTGCTTTGAGAGGAAGAAATCCAAAGTACCATAGAAAGTTTGTGACTACTGGCCTTTGATTATTTTAAATCTGGTGAGTGCATAGATATCATTACTTGTCGGCACGTGGTGTGTGCGCATTTTATTATCACCTTTGCACTATATACTTTCATTGGGACATTTGGTTTCCCCTGTTTAATGAGCAATTCTTCTTACAGATTAATGGTGCCGCAATGGGGAGTAAGTTCGTCCCATCCTTTGCTAACCTATACATGACTTTTTGGGAGGAACAATTTATATGGAAAGCGTCAGAGTTTAAAACCAACATAATACTATATCGTAGATATATTGACGACCTACTTTTCATTTGGAGAGGTGATGTTTCCACTATCGAAAAATTCATAACACATATTAATAACAATGAATTTAATCTATCTTTCACTGCTCAACATGATCCCAAATATATTAATTTTTTGGATTTACGACTTTTTAGTGACGAACAAGGTATACAAACAAGTTTGTATAGAAAGCCTACAGATACGAACTGCCTCTTAAATGTGGACAGTTGCCACTTAAATAAATGTAAGAACAACATCCCCTATGGGCAATTTTTGAGAATTAAGAGGAATTGCTCTAGGAATAAGGATTATGAAGCTTTTGCCAATGACCTGACGGATAGATTTAAAATTAAAGGTTATTCACATGAACTGATTAAAGAAGCTAGGGAAAAAGTAAACAATATTCCTAGGGAAACACTAGTGGAAGATAAGAAAAAGAAAAACGAAATGGGCAAATCGTATTCCACTGCTTTTGTCAGTAAATACACTGAAAAGGCAAAGATAATTGAAAATGTCATTAAGTAATATTGGGACATTTTATTATCAGATGAAGTCCTAGGACCTACACTATCAAATAGACCAACATTTATATACAAACGGGGACTTAGCATCAAAGGGCAAATAGCACCATCACGTATAAAGAATAATAAGAAAAAATGCAACAGTGTACAATCAAGATTAGGACAGACAGGCACTTAACAAATGCCATAATAAAAGGTGCAGATCTTGTAATTATACAATAAATCACCCACCGAGGGATTTATTCAATAACATATTCAATAACAAAGCATTTTACAACTGCCATAGTACCTTTGTTGTATATGGGATCATATGCCCATGTAAACTACTATATGTTGGTAGAACAAAAAGAAAGGTGGGGACTCGCATCGGTGAACATCTTAGAAATATCAGGAAAGGGTTGATGACCCATAGTTTATCAGCACATTTTTCAATTGTACACAATAAAAATCCGACTGGTCTCAAATTTTTTGTCATAGAACAAATTACGGATAAATTGTTAGGTGGTGACAGGTTAACAAAATTGAGACAGAGAGAGACATACTGGATCTTTAAGAGTAGCTCCCTAAATCCAAATGGTCTCAATATAGACCTGGATTTGGCAGCCTTTTAAAATTCCTCTTTTTGACACATATTTTCAATTTCTTTAATCTGTGTATCATTGGTCTGTGTTTGTAATTTACACAGAGCCGAATAGTTCCTTTTCGTTGGGCTCTATTTCCTTTTATTTTATTACTCCATCATCTATAATTTTACTGGGTCCTAATCATTATTGATACTTGTATATAACTATACAATTATATTCTAGCATATTGCAAACATTTTTTAAGTAGTGAGGCATTTCAGGTGCCTTTTAGCATGTTGCATTTCTATTATATTGGTTTTAAACATTTTGTTATGCATTGTTAGTTTTTAGGATTTTACCATTCTCAGGTTATGCTTTATATAAAAAAAGATTTTTTCTCTTTTTAAAAAGATTTTTTCCTTTGTTATGTTTGCCAGTCATCATCTTAAAAAAGATGATAACCTTTACATGGACTATTTATGTTTGTGGTTTTAATGTATTTATTAATCTTATTGAGGGTTGGACAAGCCCCCTCCCCCCCCCCCTTTTTTGTTAGCTTGTCAATTACTTTGTCCAAAATGTACTTTGGTCCTTTCAACTGTCCTCACAAATGACATGGAACTGCAGTTTAATATAACAATCTTTAATTCATACAGTTGACTGTCAGGTTATATAGAACTGAATAAAGGCATCTGCTTTACATACATTATTTGCTGGTTCATAGCATTAGGGAGAATGAACAACCCACTGACTTCCCCGGGCGCCGCCTACTTTGACTGTCCACGCCCTAAGTTGGGAAAGAACTTGCCCTTCTGATAGGAGTTACTTACTCCCATACACACAAGCGCCATTGACGTCGCGATCTACTGACGTCATTGTGCGTACCCGGAAATTGACCGGCTGACTCCTTACCGCATCCCACTTTGGCCTCTTACTGGCATCAAACTGAGCATGCGCGTGACACTATGAACTCGTGACATCACGCGCATGACGCGAATTGCAGCGCGATTTGCTAGCGCTTTACTATATAAATCCCAGCTCTAATTGCTCTAATATTACTGCCAATTCTCCTGAGGAAGTCGACTATATGGTTGACGAAACGCGTTGAAAGACAGAGACGATTAATAGACTGCATGGACAGCTTGTACTACTCTTTCAGAAGCTTACTACAGTTTACCTATGTGTGAGTAGAGATATTATTTTCATTAAAGATTGTACTTTTTTATATCTGACCATTTTTTGGTGTTCCTCTTTTCATTTGAAATATGCCATCCACATTGGAGGTTGAGTGATTTGCTGGAGGACGATAAGTACAACTTACAGTGCTAGATCATCAAGCACTTTCTGGTGTGTGCACATCTAATAGGGTGACTCACCCAGCCTTAATGTGTACTCTCATTGAGTCCACAGAATTTGTTTCACACAGCTTGCTTTTCAATTAGAAGCACCAATCATTTTGCATTATCACATATTCAGTCACATTCACAGCATCACTTGCCTTTAAGTACTTGGTACTATTGTCACTAATCAAT
>WMED01007448.1:0-17635 GCA_019650415.1 Pipa parva
CCCTGTCTCCAAGATTATCAGAGCACTATCACACTGTGCTGCCCCTATAAGCCC
Organism: Pipa parva; assembly: GCA_019650415.1. Taxonomy (NCBI): domain Eukaryota; kingdom Metazoa; phylum Chordata; class Amphibia; order Anura; family Pipidae; genus Pipa; species Pipa parva. Next base: position 55 of record WMED01007448.1, read on the forward strand.
TACCCTATGAAGGAGGGGGGCGCTATCTTAGTGCTCAACCCCCTCTTTTTCTCTCTCCTTACCTAGCTCCTCTGTTTCCCAGCTGTCTGTGCTGAGCGCTATAGCGTTTCCTCTCCCCAGCAATGATTAAACTTCCTGTCGCTCATAGGGAGTTACATCAATGCTGGGGGGGAATGCTGTAGTGCTCAGCACAGACAGCTGGGCAACGGAGGAGCTAGGTAAGGAGAGAAAAAAGTGATACCCGGCGTATAAGACGACCCCCAACTTTTCAGATGATTTTCAGGGGTTAAAAAGTAGTCTTATACGCCAGCAAATACAGTAAACCTTTTCACCTTAGATGCGAACAGTAAAACACAATCAAACTTCTTCTGGAATGTTTGGGATGGTGAGTGGCATATTGAGTCCTAAGAAAACTCTTGTCATTGGATCCTTCTTTAGGCAATATAATGAGTGGTTGTACAGACCACTTAAGGCACGCATGGTTCTTGATTTTATTTGACAGACTAGATTTGAAATATTGTTGCCTTTTTGTCAGTAATAAAAAAAAAAACATTTCTCATAGAAAAAACTGCCTGAAGTAATAGATAGAGAGAACTACGGAGTTCATAGACTGAAGGGCAAACTGCCATCTAAAATCTGGATGTAGTCTGAGCGTCTCATTCTTCTGCCATTCATGATTTTGCAAAAAAATAAAATAAAAAAGACAAGTGTGTATGTATGTATCATTTTATTTATAAAGCGCCACAAATTTACGCAGCGCTGTACAATTCAGCAATACAAATATAATGCAGACATGGGAAAAGTGAATTCAACAATACAAGTGTAGTATGACAAAGATTTACATCACTTTTGTTGGGTTGTGGTTGACACAAAAGGTTGGAGGTGAAGTGCACACACATATGCTGTAAGATTATTTAAAAAAATGTGCATATCTAATGTTTTTAACTTCAATTCTAGATTCAATTATGGATAAACTATTAACAGGGAGATGACACTGACCAAGCTTGCTTATGAAGCTCTACTTCCGTCCCAATTTCTCTTGCCCAGGTTAGCATAAATTTACCCCAGGATGCAGATCCCACTTAAAATTTGGAGGAGTCCTTTGGCAATGGCTCAGGTGTAGTGCCCTGAACTAATAATACAATGGATTAATAAAAAGACACTACAGTTTATTGACAACGCAATCTTGCATCTTTACACTATTTAATATTCAATATAAGCAACTATAGCTACATTACATTTCATAGTTAACACAGTTGATATCCCCAACAGTTTCCCAGATAATTTCAAGGACCTGTTCTTCTATGCAGTGTCAGACAGCTACCCACCCAAACACCTCTTTGGATAGTTCACTACTATTATTAAGATGTCACCTATCCTATGTCCTATGCCTGTTCAACCGTAATTTCTTTATATTCCTCTATAGGGGGGCTTCTCAGGGCAACACTACCTTTCTGAAGTATTCTATCAACACTCTATGACTGTTCTAATGCAAGTCCCTGTATTTTCAGCTCTGTTACAACCACTTGGACCCCTATTCTTACTACAATGCTACCCATTACCTAATTAATTTTATTCTCTGACTTGCTGCAGTGAGCTATTACAGAACTGGTCTATCCAGGCCTATCATTTAAATTCTGAGGAAGTGGTTCCATCCATCAACAAGCTGGAGGCCCAAGACCCTAAATTACCACCATTACAAAATATTATATAACATTATGAGGGGGTCCTAAACTGATGATGTCACATATAGTTGGTTATCACACCTATAGTTGGTGATATGTCTTTACAACAATCAGAGGAGCAGTTACTTATTGTAGCCAAAAGACAGAACTCCAGTACAACATGTAAATATAACAGTAGATTAGTGAGCAAACAGACATAAGGATTGTGCTCCCATGGCTACAGTTACTAAGCACAAAACAGCATGAGGACACAGCCACCACCTCTTTCTCATTTGTTTTCTTCTCAACAGATTTCAGACATGTAACATTTGTATTCAAATGACCTATTTTCAGACCTTTTGCACCCTAAGCTTATCTTTTCCACAAAGCACAGTGAATCACATTAAATTGTAAATTTAGATTTGTAAACTTCCTCCTCCTTTTCACCAGTTTCAATACTTGTCTAGCTCCATTTAAACTACCAGTAGACTATGGGCCTTATTGACTAAAGGCCAAATAGTCATGTAAAGCTCTGAATTGACTAAAGGACAAATAGTAGTAAAAAGCTCTGAATTTGCATTTATTCCCCAGTTCCCCATGTTTGCTTATTGATAAAACTCTGCGATGTGGCAAATATGTGACCAATTCGGGTGACTATGATAGTCACTACTACGATAGTCTTCTATTGACTAAGCAGCAGAGTGTGTCAAAGAAGTGAATGCAACTAGATGTATTGCTCCAAATTCACCCTTTTGACCAGTAGCGGCCCTGGCCCTATTGGTGCCCTTGGCAACCCCCCACCCGGCGCCTACCCCGCCCAGCGCCCCCCCCGCCCAGCGCCCCCCCCCGCCCCACCTTGCCCCTTGCCAGGCGCCCCTCCTTGCCCCTTGCCACGCGCCCCCCACTCACCTCCAACAACGCCGTCGCTAGTAAAAAAAAAAATGCACGCGATCTCCCCATGGACACCCGGCGCCCCTAGCATCTGCCTATGTGACCTAATGGGAGGGCCAGCCCTGCTTTTGACTACGCCACATCAGAGTGGCAAATTGGAAGGCTGATGGCAGGGCTCTGCATTCTACTTCTATCCAACTGACTACGCCAAACAATGAATCCGACAGCGATCACCTCTGTCCACTTGTTCGACAAGTCTATTCACCACTTAGTTAAGAATGAGAAGTGAATTTGCGACTATTTTGGAGACGTCACTCAAACTCAACAGGTGAATTCACCCATTAATCAATCAGCCCCGTATACGTCTGTGGTGTGTGCTTCTGCTTCTGCCTGTCTATGGGAATAGCAATTCATTTAATTCTGGATGCTGGTAATTCAAGGGGCATATTTACTAAGACCAGCTTTAACATATGGATTGATTTCACCAGATTTTGTTGTCAAGTTTGGTGCCCCTTTTCAATTTCCCTGATTTACAAAGGATCGATAAAAATGTTTTCACCTCTAAATAAATCTTTGCCGACAAATATCAGTCGGTTATCAGGAGGAAACTTTGCAATGCTTTTCTATGAGGGTTCTTTCCATTACAGATCGATGTGTCTCTTTAATGGGGAAATATTTTGGACTTAGGTTAATTGACAAGACCAACTCCATAGGGAATAATGGGTTTATGTCAGCCTCAAGGTGGAGAAGTCTTTTGGTGGATAAAATTATTTTTGAACATCTCAGTAAATGGGGGGAAAAAAAACAGCGATATCGTTAAATTTAGTTTTTCCTGCATTAACTAGTCGAAAAATGTGTTAGACTTTTAGTAAATGTGCTATCTCAGTAAGACAGCTATTTACACACAGAAAATAATAATTCTCTATTGACCCCTGCTGGCTGTTGTTAGCAGCCTCAGGCAAAAGTACTGTAAAATAAGATGAAATGCAAAAATATTCTCAGAAAATGAATGACTGCTTAGCCCGTTTGAATCTATACTGTACTCATTAGTACATTTGACTTCTTTCACTAAAAACTGAAAAAAGAAAAGGAAGTAGCATAATATTGATCATCTAAAGTACAAATTAAAAACAAGTTGGTAAGTATATACTTATAATAATGCTTCGGACAAAAAAGAAAATACAATAAAAGCACAAAGGGAATTTGAGTAATATTACGGTAGCATAAAATCTGAACATCCACTATTCACTGAAAGGGGCACTATAGTGCTGATATGACTGCACACATACATATAAAACTCCTTTACACTAAGCCAATTGATGACACAAATAATTAAAAAAAGTTTAGGGAAGAAATAATACTTGCAGTTTGTTTCCCTTAATTAGATTTCATGAGAGCTGACATTTTCCTCCCCCTCTCCTTTCTGTTCTGCACGAGAAAACTGCTATTGGTTAAGCAGTGTGCTGACCCTTTGGCCGCATAAATTAAGTTTGGAATGCAGATTACAGAGGGAAAGATGACTTGTGTGCATGTGCTAAGTAGTAAGTAGGGCAAAAATATCCAGGGGAGGATACCTTTTCATGGAAAACTAGTCATTACATGTCACACACACATTTCCTGGTGCGGGAGTTTATCAGTGCTGCCTACTCAATCATTCTGTGTCACATGAAACAACTACTGGGGAGAAACGCTTCTTACTAAGGTAGTGTACTGCATATGTTAGGATGCAATCTGACTATAGTTCCCCTTTAACATTTATTCTTCAGTTATCAAATGGGAAAAAATTGGATGTCAAATAAAAAAATTGAAAATCCACCCATAATGCTTTATCAGTTATCCAATGGGGACATTACTTTACAGAAAAGTTTGGATCCTAAAAGAACCCAGTGGATGAATAAACAATTTAATAAACCCCTAGCTTCCATGTGATTGATCTGAGTTGACAAGTTAAGATGTTGTCCAAATTCATCTTTCTTTTCTGCTTTGTTAAATGGGAACCTTCAGTACAAAAAAAAAAATCAAGTTTGAAAAGTAAAAAACAAACAGTGTTTCTTATTTCATTACAGTTTTCTATATTTAATGTCTTACATATCCTCATGGCATCAAGTCAAGTTTCATCAACCACATCAATGTGGGTCTAACGGATAATCATTTCCCTACAGGAAAGAAGTTACATACAGCTAACTAGAGATGCACTACAACAAATTGCTTAGAACTTAAGCCAAAAGACTCTTATATTTAGTACTGGCACCTCCTTTATTGGCAATAAACTCAAGTGAATGATTTCTGCAGCTGCTGTCCCTCAATTTGCAACTGATTGACCACTGCAGCCAAGCAGATAAATATTCTTTTTAGATAGGGGAGGTCAAGCCTAAAAATGAATTGTCCCTTTATTTAACTTCAATTTACCCAATTTTCATGAGGTCATTATCTACATACTGCACTTCTCCATCAATTACCTTGTCTATTTAAACCATATATTTAATAGAGATTTGTCAATATTAACATGGTATGTGACATTAGTTAAAGTTACTTTACTAGGACTTATGTGATTGTTACAGGACACTACAATCAAAAAGATTTACAAACTAAAGTCTAGAGGACGACTATATTACTATAAATTGAAATTGATTATTAAAGTTGGGATACATCATGTGCAAATATCTAAACAAAGATTTTAATGCTTTGTATGACGCTGTCTAAATGTCAGTGAAAACGAACACTGTTTTTTGTTTTGTTTTTTGACAATCGCGTCTTCTTTTAATGTTTAGAAACTAATTTGGAAAATAATTATAATTCTTTTAATGAGTAAAAAAAAAAAAAGGGGGGGGTGTAGAAAATCAAAATCTATTTTTAATATTTCAGAATTTGTTCCAACTTATTATCATCTTAATATATATATATTAAAAGAAAAAAAAATGCAGAATAACAGAATGGTTTATATAGCACAGTATAATCAGCCTCGTGGGAAAAACATGGTTGAACCCATGTAGGGTTTTTGTCAGAAAAATATGTTCATGGAAACATCTAACCAAGCAGATTATTCATAAAAGTTCAAATTCTCACCCACTTGCCACTTATCTAACTCCACTTATTCATCAATCTCTGTGATCCTGTGAATTTGTGTTCAACAATCTGTAATGGACTCAAAGATCTCTTTGTATCACTTTGCATGCGCCAATTGCACTGAGCTGTGGTGTATGCATGAATAAATGTCACAACCTTTGGGACAATGCAATTGTGAATATATCTTTGAAAAACTGTACAATAAGTGCTATAGTGGGTAGAATGGTAGGGGTCGAAAGCACGTAACGTGAAAACATCCCAAATTACAATGAAATCATCACTAATCTGAGATTCTTTTGACTTATGCGGGGAAGCAGTAGCCAATATTTCCTATGTTGTATTGTCAGTCTCTAAGAGGGCAACCTGTCCCAATGGTGTTCACCTACACCAGCATGTCCCATACCCAACAAGTAGCTCTTGTCAATTGTTTCACACTATAGATACCAGGCATTTTTCTCCATTATTGTAGGTCACTTGATCTGCAGTAAAGTCTCATAAAATACCAGGGGATGTCAGAAGAGTCACTAAAACAACAGCCTTTACTGTAGATAACTAACTCAGCAGTAATCTCACTAAACAGAAGTGTCTTCAATAATTTATTTAGTAATGCTGGTCAAGGACCTTTATTTTCTTTGAGATGACAGTGTGGCTGTTGGTCTATAGTTATATCAGAACTATGCATTCAGTGCCCTGAACCCAGTTGAAAGTATGCAAACAAACCCAGCCAATGTGAAGTCCCTCTACATTGTGCCACCCTAGAATTGTCCATTTAGTATAAATGTGAAAAAAGAAAAACAGACAGTGACCAAAGTACAAACCATGACCTGAAAAGATTAAAAACTGGTCTCCTCCTAGCAATTTTACCATTACTTGCAAGTGACAAAGTACCAAAGGCTGGCACTGTGGCAGCAGCAATATATTTTCTCCTGCAAAGAAAAATCATCAGCGAGACGTCTCTCTGAGTTGCATCACTTGAATATGAAAGCAATTTTCTGTAGCCGCACAGGTAACGAATTTGATATCCCATTTTTCAGAGGCAGATAATGGGCATGTTTTGACTACCACATAAGTACTTTGATGTGATATTTTGGAGCTTTGGGTGAAGTAAGAATATTGCTAACCATATAACAATCTGTCTTTTGAGAGAAATTAGGAAATCTAAAAATAATTATAAAAGGTAAAAGCAAAACAAAAAAACAAAAAAAACAGCACATTTTAGATGCCACTTCTGTTATAAGGAAGTCTGCCCCTGTTCAATCTACTCACTTTCTGTCAGGAAGAGATACAAATATCAAGTGGTCCAAATTTTAGATGCTCGAAAAGGTACAGGGCTCAACCCGAAAGCAACAGAGTTACAAGGAAATGGGTTGAATTTGATTGAAAATGTTCAGGTTTTTTTTAAGTGAAAGGAAAGTTGAATTGGAATGGTGTAGGATAGGTTAGAATGGTATTAAATCATTATCTAGACAGTAATGCTTAAGGGTGAAATTTACTAAAGTTGAAAACTGTGTTTTTGATCTTTTCTCCCCTGTTTTTTTCCCAATTTTTTGCCCAAAAATAGGATGAAAAAAGAACAAAAAATGTCCAAAAAAGGTTAAAAAAGTAGTTTACAACTTTAGTAAATTTTGCCCTGAATACGACATACATATGAAAAGCTTAAAGCTTCCAGTATTTGCTGTGTAGAGGTCACATTTGGGTGTTTCCTTTGGGTGAGCATTTACTCACCCCTTAGAAGTTCCAGTATGTAGTAAGCAATAAACCAGACTGAGTAATAGCAACTAGTCCATTGTTGGCTGCGTAGAGGTACGTATCCACAAACTACAAGTTCTTCGCAACAAATGACACTGATAGATGTGGTCTTTATTGGACTCCATTGCCCAGGATAGCAATGATGATAGTCTTTACCTATGATCTTCACCTCTACCAATACACAGGAGTTATTGTTAAAAAAAAAAATCAAGCTCAAAGTAATAAGTGAAATATTTACAATGAAGTAATAAATAATAATCAAAGAATTAAAGAGAAGTCTTATTCAAGAATACCAAAACATTTCAATGACTTAATGTAGAATCACAGGTACAGAATAGAACCAGGTAGCCAGTGCAAGTTGAAGCTAGGGACAGGAGGGCTTGCACTTAATTTTGTTCATTATTGGTAGAAAACCTTGTTGATTTAAAATAAACCCTATATTGAAAAAAAAAGAAAAATCCCCATTCCTTCCTGAGGAAACCATTACCACTCTTTCAATTAATCCTACCACCTGTGTGTGGCAACAGTTGGCACAGCTACGCCAAATGAAGGATAGTTGGGAGGTATTGTTTTAACTGAAAGTAATATTTTACAAAAGTTTCATTTTGTTCTAATTTAGTGGAGCACGGGCAATAATTGTCTAGTGGGTTTATTTTTCTTGAGTTATGGTGTGAATTGATTCCATCTTCAGTTTTATTACTATGTAAAAATATAAGACGTGGGTACTCGAATGTGAACATATCTTAGGTGACCCATGTGAAAGGGGTCGCGACGCACAGGTTGAGAACTTCTGGTGTAGAGGATAGTTATTAACATTTTAGCTGCAATGCTGGAACATCCTTGTAGTTTAGGGTTAGGCAATTGATGGAAGTAAATCACAATGGTAAATGTTCACGAATTTTCTGTATAAAACAGGAATATTAAATGGTAAGAGTTGCCATATTATGCATTGTGATCTGAGTTCAATAACAATGCATTTAAATGAATTCACTGGTTATTGGTTGTTTACACCACAGGCTTCCATTGTAAGAGGGCAAACAGTTGTCCTGGTGTGGGTTTCAAGTTGCGACTCGGGTAAGTGGTTACAAAGAGGATCATGGGTAACCTAATAGTAAGAACATTACACTGGCATTCCTTTAGTTATTGCAATGTAACTGAACTCTTTAGAGCAGATTGTAACATTTTCATTTCTGTGAAAGTGGACTACAAAGCAGGAGCTGACTTTGCTAAGCACATTGCTGTTGGAATTAGATGAGTTCTTTAATGCATTGTTTGCAAACATTATGGATGGGGTAAGTCTGCTTCTATTATTGCTCTCTCTCCTTCCAGGCTTGTAGCAGCTCTAACCTTTCAATCCTCTTATTAGCACCCATGTCAGGATTCTCCTTGAGAATCGCCTTAGTGTCACCATCCTCAATAAGTGTCCTTTCATTCACTTTCATTAAGAGTCTTGTTTTCCTGACAAAGGATAACAAATGGTCAATGCCTTTGCCTAATGTGCTTTGTAACACTGTGCATGCAATATAAACCCAATTATTTGTCATTTTAATACCATGTGGCAGAGATAAATAAAAAGGATCTCTCTAATCAGTATGGAAATTTAGCTCTTGAAATGACTGATTTACAAATATATTCAGGTTGCCTCCAAGGGTTAATGACACATTTTCAACAGTAAAAGCTGTGGAATAGCATTTTGTAAAATAAAGGGTGGGATGTTACAAAATTGCATTGATTTTTCCCTCTGCAAAGGACATAAGAAACAATCTATAAATTTCCCAGCGAGGAAAAAAAAAAGTCAGAAGAAGTAACACACTCTGAACTTACAGAATATTGGGGATTGTTAAAGCAGAATTAATTTACAAAACTTTGGAACAAGCAATAACCCCATGTAGACTTTGACAAGCAAAGCATATTGATTAATACAAGGATGGCAGGAACGATGATTTATTGCATTTATTTCCGATATACACACCTCATTATAGATACCTGAAAAGAGATATAATTGTACCTTAGCTTATGTGTAAGATTATCTCATCTGTAGTCATGAATGTCTGATATATATATATATATATATATATATATATATATATATATATATACAGTATATATATGTACAGGAGCTCTACATACACTTTATCTATGACATAATAATAACTATATGATTTGTCCCTACAAAATGTATTGTAGATAAGTGGAACTCTGGGTGGAAGTAGGAGAGCACTAATATGACATGGCTAAGGGTGTATTTATATTACTTAGCAATTCACTTATTTTTTTAGTCTAACAAATACAACTAACAAAACTTGAGTTAAAATATGCAAAGAATGAAACCATTTTAAAAGACATAATTCTCAAAGGATTAAGGGGGGTTATTCACTAAAGTCCGTATTGTTGCGTATAAGCACGAATTCGCCAGATAAAGACAGTCGCAATAGGCTGCTACTGTCACATCTTCATAATGAGAATATTGTCAGCGACTTTATTATGGAAAAATTGGCGCAATCTTAACTTTCAAAAAAATTGTCACGACTTTACAATGGGGAAATTGTCGCGGATTTACTATGGGAATCCGCTGTTTGAGAATTCGACAGTCGAATTCGCACCTTTAGTGAATAACCTCATTCTTTTTACTAATCAGTCGCTCAAGGAGGGCTTAAAACTGTGCATCAGCACTTTAAATAATATACCACCTTCCCTAGAAGTAATAATCCCCGTCTCATTTAACCATTTGTAGCATCTGGTTTGGACATGTCTGACATATTTTCATGCATAGAAATAAAAATAATACCCAAGGACGCTGCTGCCTTTATGTCCCCGTTTAGCCAAGGTCACAGGCCAGAGTCATTTGCTTGGAAACAGTGCATCTTACAAGGGACAACATTTTCACATAAACTTAATGCTAACTCAAACACCAGAGCTTATGAGCACCTAGCTTAGCTCATGTTTGAGGGTATGCAGTCACCACTTAATAATAGGTGACCTTGGGTTTATCTCATTGTATATAAATCAAAAACACACTGAACAGGCATGTTTCAGTCAGTATAGCTACACCAGTAGACTTTTCACCCCAGTATCTCTGCCCATTGTAAGGACACAGACATGGACTATAATGAACAGGTAGTTACTATCCCATGTCATGTAGGTCATGCTCTAGCATGCTGAGACAGTTACATTAGGAACATAGTAATGTTTTGTTGAGAATAAACACACATTCAAAAAAATACAACACTTCCATTACAGTAGGAAGGTGAACCTTCCACCTGAAGCTGCTGCTAATTTGTCCCAAGTTAAAACTTCCACCCAGAACCAAAGCTGCAGGCATATTTATAGATTAAATACAAATACCCCAAGATCCTTTTCTTTAAATGACTCATCAATGGCGTGGGGCAGACGACTGACCCTGCTCTTGCCAGGAGATCTGTCTACTGTTATAATTATTCCTATAGGACAGATAAATATGGGGGGGGGGGGGAAATAATAGCTTTTTATGAGTTAGGAAGACAGAAGTACATTTATCACCAAGCACTTAGAATTAGAAACAATGCTGTGTTTCCTGTATATTGCTAGACTAGGTAGGTTGAGTTCCTATAGAGAGAATCACATGTTACAGGAATAAGCTAAATTCAACAACATGCATTACAATGAATAGGTATTAACATTCACTTATAAAAAGAAAAAAAACTTAACAAAGAAAAGCAGCTGCCCCTTTAAGGGGCAGGCTAGCGCAATCATTTTATAATTAGAATTTCCATGCAGTGATTGTTCTTCCATAAGGGCAAGAGGGAATTATTTCTACAGCAAAGAAGAATAAAGTTTACTTTAAAAGGAATTGACAATAGTTTCTAAAATGGACAATAAAAATAACATAGCCCTCCTTCTGGTTCTCACGAGTATACTTTATTTGTCCTTGGAAAAAAAAATTCATATCCAATGTACCTTTCAAAATGATTTATTACATGTTATTGTTACAGTGTTCAATATTGTTCAATACTGAACTATTGTAGTGATTACCTCTCTCCAGTCTGCTTTAGCTCTATCATGCGCTTTTATTTACCTCCTGAGGCAAAAACATTTTAATTGGTTTAAAAAAGTCTGAACTCTCTTTTATCAATGACAGATTACATCAAAAGAGAGTTAATCAAGTATACCAGCTCTCCCTATCAAATATGTTTGGAGTTTCTTTCCAACCATTATATAGTAACTTAACAAAGAAACGCATAATGCTTATTGTCTGCGGAAGGCAGTCATTTAAATCCTCCAACCCACCTGATTGCAGTTCTTGACTTGTTTCATTGTCCTTGCTTCTACATAATAACAATAAAACAAGTGCATCTCTGTACATGATACCCCTCGCACTGTTTTAGTTTTACCTACAATTTTGGAGTTAATACCATACTTGTTTCATCATAAAATGAAAGCTTAGAGGAGCACCAGGAGAGAAAGTGTTCTGTGTGTATTCATGCGTGAACCATGCTTACCCTGCACATCTGGCCATTTTTATTGCATTATTATTTGTAATTAAAAATAGTTTCCTTTTGAATGTGCAGGGGAGCTTGACCCAAGTGATAAATATGCACAATGTAAAGTTATGGTTACTAATTTCACTAATCAACAATCTCTAAAGTTAGCAAAAGATAAGCAGACAAAAAATTCACATTTTTAGGGCGGAACTGTCATTTTACACTCTTCATATATGCAAAGCGATAACTTATTTTTCATATCATTTATGTCACTAAACACTTTTATTAGGGCTGTGTTTGGTCAATCTGAGCTCTGTTGTGGCACTAGGGGCTTTACTAGGCAAAACAATCTGACACTCGGGGGGGGTAATTCAGAATAGTGCAAAGTGAGGACTCTGCACCTCCTGAATTACCCCCATGGTAGGGTAGTCTAGTGCCCATCAGGTTTGGGAACATTAAAGGGACCTGGAGGATGGCTGCCCTTGCTGCAACCTAGAAGCAAATGCACCCAGGTGTCACAGTAGCCAACTTTCATTCACTTTGCTTGCACTCTTTTTATGATAGGTGCAATTTCTTTTCAATGATTTGTAGTGCATTAAATATTCAGGGGTAGCTAAAACTGCTCTGTAACAAATTCACCTTTTCAAGCTATTTCCTAAAGGTTTATACTTCTTTTCCTAGCATTACAGATTGAAGAATACATGTTACAGACAGTCAGTAGTTATGACTTTCATTCTATCAATGGGACAATTTTTCAACGGATGAAACACCCCATAGCAACCAATCGGCAGGTAGCATTTACTGGTAGACATCTGTATTTGATTGGTCCAATGATGAATTTCCTCCCCATTTGTTTTTTTTTGTTTATTTGTTTGTTTATCTTTTGTTGGACCTGTTTACATCTCAAAGAGTTAATATCTTCTTTGATGGAAGGTTCTTTGACTTTCTTTCTGTAACTTAATCTTTTTCATTTTTTATTTTTTTAAATGAGGCACTCTGTAAACCTTTCATTCTCTTTTTAACTCTCTTAATCTTACTTTCTTTTTATTTGGTGATAAAAATTTCTATTATATAGAAGAATACATTGTTTAAATTGGAAAAAGGGAAAACAGCTCTGTAATATATCAACCTTGTTCTCAAACCACAACTAGGTTTCACTTTGCTTGTAAAAACTTGCCATAAACTCAGGACAATGGTGGGGATTACAGTGCAATTGCTCCTTAGTGTACTATGTGCTTTGGTCTTGTTGAAGCTTTGTAATTTCTGGAGTCATGTAGTTTTTATTTATCTGTTGAGCTACGTTCTCACAATTTTAAATGTGCTGCATTTTGTTTTAAATAGCCTGTTTTTCATCAAGAGAAGAATCAGGCTGACAATAGAGTGAATGCGCCTGAGCAAATGTAATCTGATAAAATATTGACCTATGTATTACAGTCTTTTAGAAAATGGAAATATTTTCATAAAATACCCAACTATCGTAGCTGTTATATTTTGCATGTATACATGCTGCAAATTCAAATTGTTTAAATTGTTAATTGAACAACACTTGTTGAAGGTGATAATAGATGAAAGGGGTTATTCATCAAAGTATAAATTCGCCAGGCATAGCAAATTCACTTCAATTTATGCCACTACAATGGGACAGTCGAAAATTTTATTTTCCTCATTCATTAAATGTCAGATTCCTTTGCCAATGTAGACGCTATTTGATGAATAGTGCAGTGTAGTCACTCAAACAGTTGTGGACACATATTGGGAATTTGCCCAAGTGACATCACCTTCCGATAATTCGGATGATTCTGTCTTAAGGAGACAATGTCACTCTAGCTGTTTCTTTTAATATTAATGCAAAAATATTATCAATTAGCAGGGCTGATGATTGGATAATGTCATCAGTTTGTCACATTCTGGCCACCACTCTGATGGTTTTACTATGACTTTGGAGTGAACAGTCGTTTCGTGCCACATCGAAGCCCTTCCATCCAGCCCCCCTTCTGGTGAAGTGAAAATGGCTCCTTGCTGAAAATTCTACTTTGACAAACTTTTAACAGTGATGAATAGCCAAATTACATGTGCAGGCTCATGCAAAGCAATCCTAAGAGCATTGTAAGTTCATTGTAAACATCAAAACTGGTTACAAATTCACCAAACTGTAGAGTTTAATGAATAAGCATAGTTGGAGAAGTGGAAAATGGGAGTGAATTCGGTCATCTACACAACTGTTTGGACTTTCATGAATAAGGACTTTTTTTTAATACTTTTTTCAAAGAAACTATCTGTACAGCTACCAGGATGCCTTGCTGCCACTGCTCTGGTCTCTTCCTTTGGTTGGCTGTAATCAGTTGTCCGCAATCCACTAGTGGAATAACTACTTGGAAGTCCAACTCATCAGAAAGCAATGAGTTAGCCAAGACGGCAGATCAATCTCACTTTATGACTAAGATACATACATTTTTTATAACAGTAACATAGCTTGTATCAGTTTAATTTTCTCTGTTCCTGTTTTACTGATAGCAATTTGGAAGAAATGCAAGAAAGGTCTGAAGTGAATCGATTAGGGCATAATCACTGTTTTTTGTTTTAAACAATTATTAAGCTATTTTATTTTTAAAATGGAAGGCTGTGTGTATTTGCTACTTGTATTATGAATGTTGTACAGCAGGACATATACAGTTTCTAGATCAATCATATTTAAAATGTAAATATATTGTGCATTGGATGACATTCCTATTTGTGAAATAATTGTCCATGTGGCCCCATCTTAAGATTCATGACCACAGGTATTCTTTAAATGGGTTTGCAAGCAATAATTGCAGCCACAATTGCAGCTTCTTACTTCCCTGTAGATCAGCATGGGAGTTGTTTTACATATATTATGGAGTTAGGTATTTTCTCTGCTTACCTAAAATATTACATTAGGCAATAGAAAATGAAACAAAACAGCAAAAACACAGTGCTACCATGCGCTGTAGACCTGGAAATAAATGTTGTGTATTTATCAGAAACCTTGCCTCCTTCCTATATTATTGTTTTACATTCAGCTATTTAGCACCGGGCGAAATTTACTAAAGTCGAAAACAATTTTTCGGGTGAAAAACAAGCAAAAACTAACGAAAAAGTAAAAAAAATATCCTTTTCGACTGGTAAATTTCATCTTTAGATTATGAGAGGCCAGTCATGGACTTACAGAGCTCTTTGCATTACTTTGCATGTGCACAGCTAATTCATCTATTCATCAACCCGCAGGGGCGAAATTTATTAAAGTTGTAAATTTTACCGATCGATCGAATATTCGATCAATTTTGAAATTTCGATCGACAATTCGATCGATCACTTCGCCTTTAATAAATTTCGTCCCTGGTTCAATCCTGACAGTTTTACTTCACCAGCTCAAAGTGGCGAATTAGGGGGTTGATGGCAGGGCTTCTAATGTCTGACTATGCCAGAAGCCACATCCAATGACCCTTGGAGTATAGCAACCCAGGGGGTTATTCATCAAAGTCTGAATTGTTGCGTATAGGTGCGAATTCACCAGATAAAGACAGTTGCAATAGGCTGCTACTGTCACAGTCGCATCTTTATAATGAGAATATTGTTGCAGTCGCAACTTAATTATGGGAAAATTGTTGCAATCTTAACATAAAAAAATTGTCGCGACTTTACAATGGGGAAATTGTAGTGGACTTGCTATGGGAATCCGCTGTTTGCGAATTCGACAGTTGAATTCGCACCATAGTGAATAACCCCCCCCAAAAAGTGAGCAGTCAAATTCTCACTATGATGAATAATGTTTTACTTATAGATCAGAAGTTATTTGGAATAGGTAATCACTGATGACCACTGTTGCAAAGACGCACACTTGTGTCG
Organism: Pipa parva; assembly: GCA_019650415.1. Classification (NCBI taxonomy): domain Eukaryota; kingdom Metazoa; phylum Chordata; class Amphibia; order Anura; family Pipidae; genus Pipa; species Pipa parva. The sequence goes on from WMED01007448.1 coordinate 15,752, forward strand.
CTTTATAAATAAAATGATACATACATACATACATTATACATATACTTTAAATTAGAAAGGACAACCATTTTATTTAACATTATCAGTATATAATTCCTTTTATTTTTTAATACTAGTATTTTATTTTGAGAACCCAACAGAAGTAAAGAAAGTAACATCATTAAGAAATAACTTTGCTGGTTTCAGCAGCTTGCTCAGCTAGGAACTTGGAGAGATTGGGAAACACGGCATGCTCACAGCAGATTATTGCAGCAGGAGGAAAGAGCATCAACTGCAGATTTTAATTGTGTTAAATGAGGCCATTGGTCTGATAAATCAATTGCTGTGCTAACGATCAATCATGCAAAGAGCTCACTGAATCAGTGGTAGTGTTTTATCAGTTCAGATTTTAGCAAGGGACTAAATATATTTGTTATCAAACACATATGGTAAAAAGGTTGTTATGGAACAGCAATAAGGTGTTCCAGTGTTCCAGCAATATGAATACCGGTAGAATATTACTGAATTATTGACCAGCAAGTTTCTCAGAGATTATTTTATTATGATTTTTTTTTTATTTATTATTTTATTACAGACTTCCTGTATTGCGCCTTTGAGTGCCCTTCTAGCATTTCGGCACCTTTATCTCCTCACTTTTTAATTTAGTGATACCCCAACCAAATTCAAAATGGGGCGAGAGGGAGCACTGTGAGCAAACGTGTGGCACCAGAGCTCAGCAAAAAAATCCTGCCAGAGACCTGTCAGAGTGTCCAAACGCAACTAAATCAGCCTGAAAAGCTACCGAACACAGCCAAGCACAACATGAGTTAGTCATGCAACAAAAAAATCTCCACAATCGGCACTGCCTGAATGGGTCAATTTATGCGACACAACACAGGCCTACCTGCTCCAGAACCTCCTCAGACAAACGTACCAAGTGAGGAGCCATCAGAGCCCACTCTAACAGACATCACTAACATCCTAAAGGTAAACCACACTAATTTAATGACACAACTAGAAGTCAAAATAGACTTATCACTACTCTGCCAAGACGTTCAAAAAATACATCAAACATTGAAGACACCACAGCTCCACTAAGCAACTTAACGCAACAATTAAAAACTGAAATCAACCTCTTAAAAGCCAAAACGGAGGAACTGGAAAACCGCTCAATGTGCAATAACCTCTGAATTGTGGGCTTTCCAGAAGGTATAAAAGGTAAAACACCCAAAGCATATGCTGAAACACTGCTAACAAATATATTTAGAAAGGAAACTTTTTCCAAACATATGGCCATAGAAAGAGCACACAGAATACCATCCAGACCCCCTACCTCCAGGCAAAAACCCAAGACCCTTCCTGATAAAGTTGCTGAACTACAGGGGCAGAGATACCACTCTAAAAACAGCCCGGCTGAAAGGAACAATTGAGGTAGAAAATACCAAAATAATGATGTTTCCAGATTTCTCTCCAGCCCTACAACATCAGAGAGCAACATTCCTAAACATCAAAAAGAGACTGCAACAAGTCCAAATACAATATGCCATGGAATACCTGGCAAAACTGAGGGTAATCTACAAAGGCAACACATCATTTTTCACCTCCCCAGCTGAAGCAGATGTCTGGATTGAGCAAACCCTCCACAAATAAACACCAGACCCAAGGCCTCAATCAACCAGATGCAAGCACTTACCAGACTTCAACAGGATGAAAAAGAGCCAAGAAAGATTGAAGCAAGCGAGAGGAAGGAAAACCCTCTTCTCTCAAACAAACCAACTCACGCTGAGTTCACCAACTCACAAGATTCCACATCACAACAGCTGACATGAAAAGAACTCTCATACAGAGACTCTCTTAAAAGGACACCATACCTGAGCCGAATTCAGAAACACACCAACCGTTTGG
>WMED01007450.1:0-10468 GCA_019650415.1 Pipa parva
TCATTGTGCGGGGGCCCTGGGCAGTTGCCCACTTTGCCCCCCCCTAACGCCGGCTCTGGTAACCTTAAATTCTGTAGGGAACATTTGTGGGTGTAATTCTTCTACAACCCTATAAAAAGATTATGAAACTTAGTGGTGTAGATTATTTTGTTAGTAGGTCTCTGATTTTTTTTATTTGCACTTTCAGGCTGGCTAGGGAATTTGGTCTTGAAGGTAATCGTGTGTTTGTGTCTGAACTAGAAAAGGTAAGATTTTAATTAAGAAATATAGCCAGGTATGTTGTTGTTTTTAAGTTATGATCTGTGGTTTGTTTGGCTACCACTAATTTGCACCCATAGTGAACTGACAATCATCACTTCGCACATGCTGTAATGCGCTCGCTGATGTCCTGCACACAGATATCAGCGAATGCTTTAAAGGGATTCTAGTCTCGGCGAGGCGACTCGAGTGATCTCGCCGAGACTGGAATACCTTTAAAGCGTTTGCTGATGTCCGCGTGCAGGACATCAGCGAGCACATAACAGCATGTGCGAAGTGATGCGAAAGATCCGGAGCTCACTTCGCACATTGCTGAATTACCCCCTTTATTTTACTGCACTTGTTACCCTCCAATCTGTTTTTGTAATTCTTTATGCAATTCTTCCTCCTGTTTAGATTGTAAGCTTTATTGAGTAGGGACCTCCATCCTCTTGTTTCAATCATGGTCTGGCACTTAGAGTGATATGTATTCTTGATTATATGCTTGTAATTTAATTCACTTGTTCTTTGTTAAGTACTTTCCCCATGTCTGTATTATAATTATATTGTTGGATTGTACAGCGCTGTGTAACATAGTGCTATATAAATACAAACATACATATATACAGTACATAAACACACTAATGACTTGGGCACCTGGTCAATTACCAGTTCTGCTTACAATTCTTGTGCATCCACTACATGAATAAACTAATCCTGGTGTTGTTATGTATACATATAGACATGCCCTACTGAACACAGTAGCCACAAGAATTCTAAGCTGCAATGTACTGTTGTCTTTAATGCTGTTGATCAGTCATATGAAATTTTAATGGATTTTGCTATGGATTAGCAAAGTTTAGAATGAAAGCTGTAAATAAAGAGTAGAGCAGAGTAACAATATATTAAAATGAGATATTTGTGAAATACTGTATTGTAGTTCAGTATGAAGAAGATAAAAAATTTTAGGCACATCTAGCAATTCCCATGAGGTTCCACTGTACTGCAGCTTGAGGATAGCAACAGACTAGTAAAATAAGAAATTAAGCAAAAAAATTAAAGTCCTTTAGATAAAATCTAATTGAGCATAGAGTAAATATAGGTACATATGCAGATAAAGGCATTGGTCCTATTTCATCTAGTGAGAAACAGGATAGGGCTGAATCTTGATTTGTCTTTTTTTTTTTTTTTTTTTTTTTTTTGGAATGTGGGTGATATATATATATATATATATATTTTTGCATTGTTTTTGTCATTGAAGTTTAGTAAAGGTCAACCTATGCTTTGACTTGCCTACTGAATAGAGATGTCATACTGACATGTTTTTGTTGACAACAGATCCAGTGCATGCTGCAGGATGTCGCATCAAACATTGCAACTCCACTGTCTACTGCAAGGGAAAGTCACATAGGTAATAACGTTCCTTTTTATGTGTAAGCTGTATATAGATGAATCCAGTAGTAGCATTCATAGTTATGCCAAATTCACAAGCATTTTTGTCTGGTTGAAAGTGCAGTGTCCCATGATTTAAGGCAGAGGTCCCCAAACTTTTTACACAGGGGGCCAAGTTTACTGTCCCTCAGACCGACAGAGGGCCGGACTTTTAAAAAAAAACTATGAAAATCCCTATGCACACTGCACATACCTTATTTTAAAGGAGACCTAAAGTCAAAAATTAAAAAACAAGTGTTAAAATACTTAATTTATACTGATCCGATTGATTACAGTCACAGCATGGGCTGTTCTGTAATTAGCCGGCTCCCAATGCTTCTCCCAACATCTCCTGCACAGCGCGCTGGCTGACACAGATGCCAGTGCGCAGCTCCTTCTTCTCCTTCCACGGCCGCATACGTCATCATGCTCATTACGGGGAGTGTTCTCATTGGACCCCGCACTGAAAGCGATTATGTTTAAGCCCTGAAACACCCGAGGTGTAACAGAGCCAGTCAGCCAGCGCTGTGAAGAAGCATCGGGGGAAGCATTGAGAGCTGGCTAATTACAGCACAGCTCATGCTGTGACTAATCAATCGGCTCAAGATGTTCAATAAACATTGCATTTGACATTAATATTCTGTAACTGTAGTAAATGCAATACCCAATAATTTGTAAAGAATAGACTATAATGCTATATATCAATAAGTCCTAGTCCCATACATATGTTTTTGAATCTATGTACTGTAATGAACAGTATCACATGCAATCCAGCTGATATACTTACAAATACCCAAATGCTGATAATTCACTCACACATCCCTATTAAACTCATAGTATAGATGCAGTTCAAGATGCAACATGAAACTGGTGCAGTCCTTGTTCTCTTTATCTAGACCCTTTAAAATAATAAATGGTGCCATGTTTGGAGAGAACGTAAGAAAAAAAAACTGTAATGTGAATGTACCAGTGTCATAAAGAACAATTTAATAGGCTTATATGTGGGTTGTCAAGCCAACTAAAAAAACTATTTGGTGAAAGAGACATAATATTCATAATAGTAAGGTACAGTATATATATATATTTTTTTTTTTTTTGTGCGAGGTGAAAATTACCATAATTGATATTGATTTGAATCCATTTATGATTCAGATGTAGGAAAGTTTAGAGATAATTTTTTTTTTTTTTTTCCACAGTCAAAACGGCATTCAGTGCAGATCCGGTCCGGGAGCTGGAGGAGTGGATTGATAAATACACAGATCAACTGCCCCCATTGACTAACTTCATTCTGCCTGTATGTTTAACATTAAATCAACACAGGACATCTTCAAACTGGAAATTTGTGCCTAGTGTCTTTAGTGTACCCACTTTTAAGATACAGAAAAAGGCATAATGTGTCACTATTTAGTCACTTTTTTGCTGAAAGTTTTCTGTAATATAACTGCATTTTAGGGACTGGCTTTGTAATTCAGTGCTAACCACATATTTTTTTTACCCCCAGTCAGGTGGTAAAACCAGCGCAGCTCTTCATGTTGCCCGGGCAGTGTGTCGCAGAGCAGAGAGGAGGTAAGGAACCACTTAGAGGATGTGTGTATAATAAAGAACACCATGGAAGGTAATGCTAATTTATTATTGCAGCAATTACATCAACAGTAAATCAGGAAAGATTTTACTGGTATTATTTACCTTGGTATATGATTATTTACCTTTCTTCTTCCCCCAATAACCAGTTGCCTTAACTTACTGTGGTGCACATTGGCACTGTTCTTTGTGCATATTACTTTGTACCTAATGATAACTTCTCTACTCTTTCCTAGAGCATTTAAAGTCATTCAGGCTGGTGAGGCAGATCCAAATGTTGGAAAATACTTGAACAGGTAAAAGGATAAAACAATATAGTTTCTGCCTAACATCATGGGGTATATTTATAGAAATTGTAAGTTGTCTCCTGGTATATCAGTATTGATATAACTTTAATTAGATTGAAAATATCAATATTGCTGATATCGATATTTCTTAAGACCCTTTTTTATTTGCTGAAAAGAGTTTGCCTGGTTGAGGGTGGCAAAAACCCATTATTCCCTATGGAGATGGTTTCCAACATTCTTTCCATCGAGAAGTTCAGTGATATCAATATCGTTGTTAAAGGAGCTCCATTGCATGTAATGTAATGTGTAGCGGGATAAATTTTATTCAGCATTACATAAATTGAGGGAAATCAAAAATGTGGCAAGAAAAACAGTGATAACATGCGAAACAGATCAAATCATGGCCAATAGATCAAAATGACCTTTATAAATTCCCCCCAAGTTGTGTATTAGTGCTTTAAATAGATACATGAATAGTGGCAAGTTTATTAACAAATTCAATAAAAAGGTGCAAAAAGTAATGTTAACCTTCTAACATGGGTGAATCTAGTCTTGTATAATACAAGTTATTAAATATTCCTGAAATGTATATTTATTACTTGTGCTGGCATCATCTGTTCTGAAATATTTTGTACACACAACAGTTTAGAGTGGTGAAGATTAAACAATTCCGTTCAGACGAAATAATGGTGATGCGCTGGGTAAAAGATACAAGTGCCATAGCAGGAAATAAACCCTAGTGTGATATTGTAAAAGCAGAAAAGTTCAAAAATAGATGAAGCTGTAAAAAGCAATTGATGTGCAAATAATTTGGTATAGATAAAAATGCATGAGTCACAGAGGAAACGTGATCTGTTTGATTTCCAGCAATAGCAAAGTCAATGTGTGACTTGTGGGAAAAAATATATTTGGAATAAATTATATTCAAATATAGTTTAGTACTATAGTGTAGTACTTATATTGTGCAATTGCTGTGTTGCTTTAAATTGCAATGCTGATTAAAAGTACAAGGGGGTGACACCAGAGCCGGCTCTGGCTCTATTGGCGCCCCCCTCCCTGCGTCACCCCCCATCCCCGGCGGCGGTGTATCATAAAAATGCCAGTGTGAACCTATCCTAAACTGTCAGCACAATATAACTACATGTATAATACAGCTACATAGTGCATGGCTTTAGTCATGTTAGATCTCTTCTACATATCCTCTATATTCAATCTTTCATTGGATTTGGCATAATTACTAAAGCTTGTCCAATTGTTTTTTATTTTTTTTAAAGGCTAAGTGATTATCTGTTTACATTAGCAAGGTACGCAGCCAGAGAAGAAGGAAGGAAAGAGACCATTTATACACGAATACCTTGACACCTACATAAGCATGTGTGGAACCATATGAAAATGAAATTCTTTTAATCCAAGGTCGTTTTGGACTGCAGTTTGTTTTTTGTTACTAATGTCCTTGGATCCTTCAAAAGTGGATGTAAAAGTTGGTGATCAACAGTGTTAAAATACCCTAAAGGGAGCAGGGGCCAGACAACAGAATTATCACAGCAGTTAAAGGAAAATTCCAGTGATTTCTGATATATAGTAACAGTCACTGGTTATATGCAAGAACTACGTTGAACTGGATGATGCGTTATCACATAGATTCCTTGAATCTCTGGCAATCTATGGACTGTCTTAATTTGTTATATTCAGGGCTGTGAAGTCGGTAAGCCAAAGCCCCGACACAGACTCCTCAATTTCCCCTAATTCCAACTCCTTCATACATGCCGGATGTTTAAGAGAACTTAATTTAAGCTTTTTACCATCCCATGGGGGTGAGGTTACTCATCTCAGCTAATAAGATAAGTCTTTCTGGTATGCAGGTTACCATATAAGCCTGTGTGCAGTGAGAGACCTGCTGAACTGTCTATAGTTCATGAATGAAGTAAAATCTACTGACCAAAATATTTACAAAATGTTGTCTTTTAACAGTCCCTTTATGTTGAAAGCTAATTTTTGTAGTGAGCAAACTTCTTTGATCCTGTTTTCTCTAGCAGATCTGTGATGAGTGCAGCCAATCCTTCCAGTGCCTTTTCCTCTGATCTCTAGCAAGGAGCTTCACTACTGAGCATGTACATAAAGTGCAGCACATATTCATTTCAATTAAGAGCCTAGATCCTTATACAAGGAATAGAACAGACCTTTACAGGACATTTTATTATTTCCCCAAATTCTTATGAAAATATATTCAACATATACTGCAATGAATTAACTCTACCAATTTATTATATAATTTTGGGAGTTGGAGTTGGTCCATTTTATAACGACTCCACCAAAATGGGCCCCGACTCCAACTCCACAGCCCTGGTTATATTGATTGTTGACAAGAAGATTTGTGAATTTTTAGCCAGGTAACACTGGCAATGGCAACTACCAGTAATATTATATTTCAATCTTTTTTTTTTTTCATAAAAAAAGGAAAAAAAGATTATTTTTTTAGATTTTGTTACATGTTAAATGGCATGCAGATCCATTTATCTCCAGTAAGTTTAAACACCTTACCAATGCTTCTAGCAGAAATAATGGCCACCCCAAACATGGCAGTTACACTTCAACCTAGCCAGTTACATTTCTCAGTTTCCAGCAGCATCCATGTTTAGTACTTAGACGTCTATGTATAACTGTCTGATTGCTTTCTCCATTGTGTGGTTTTAAAGTACAGGTTGGCCTTATATTAACTTCTTTTACAGGTTTGTATTTAAAGAACAAAAAAATGCTGTAAAACCCAATTATGACAACTTAATTCCATTTTTAATACATTAGACATTACTTTCAGGTGAATCTGTTGAAAGGATTGATTGCAAAGTGTAAAATATCCCTCATACTAATCAGTAGCACAAGCTTGGTCACTTATATGAACACACTAGTTTTTGTTTCATGTATACAAAGCTTATTTAAATTTCACCCTAATGGTTTTAGAATTTGGGATAGTGTACATGTATGGTGCAGTACACACAGATTGTGTGCTTCACTAACCACATTTAGAGGAGCATTGCGCATAGTTAATGTTCATTTAATATTAAAGCGTGTCATCTTTAGTGATTACAAAAAGTAGAGGACTATTCAATTTAATGAAGCACAACACAATAATGCCTCAAAACATGACCATTGTGTTCATAGAAACTATATACTTGGATCTACCATGGAGCACTCAGATTGGTTGCAATTATTTTATTTTATAAATTGCTATTTTCATACAGATATAAAAATACAAAAGGAGGATAGAAAGTACAGAAAACAATTATAATCACAGAGAGCCAGGAACAAAATATGCTATGAGGACAGAATCTAATTGGAAAATTAGCTGATTCGTAGCATGTTTAAAGTTTGCTAAACCTCTACCACTCCATGTCTGCATAGTTTAAGGAGCATAAAATGCATTTGAAAACCTTATTTAAGAGAAAAGGTAACTTCTAAGCTTTAATTCAGGTGCATCTAAGCTCTGCTCATCAATAAACTGACTAAATTGCTTGCACAGAAGGATCATGAATATTTTATAAGACAGCAGGGGAGACTTCATTTGTCATGGATTATTTGTTTCTCTGAAATGTGTCAGTCTGTTATAAGATTTGGCACCAGCTTTTCTTTCTTGATAAGGAGCAAGCCCATAGCATGAGCCGAAGCGTTTTATCTGCATATGGTGGGTAGCGCAGATATGTTACACATTCCACTGCAGTATTGCGAATCAGGCAGACACGGCTGTGAGAGAAGGCATCAAAGCTGTACTTGGCTCTGTAGATCCCTACTCCACTGTTTCCTGTAGCAGGTGGGAATTCATTCTTTAAACATTTCTCAAGTTACAGTATATTGTAATATAATGCAGCTTTCACCAGAAAAAAAATTCAGTTGTGACATAGAAAGTAAATAATATGTATTACTGTTATTGTCAGGCAGTGACAAACAAAAGGATGGAGGTCTGTGTCCCATAGAGCTTACAATCTTGCACTAGAGTGGAAATATTCTCTTCCAACTTTGGCCCAGCCAGTACCCTTTACTATTATTTTTTGGCAGGTAAGGGGTGGATCTTCACCACTTCAATATACAATATATCTTTAGCAAACACCTTATTAATATGTGTACCACTGTGCCTGGGTACATAAACAGGGGCTTGGGGGGAGGGGAAATCACACATAGAAAAAATGATTTGGAATTTTAAGCTGTGGAACAATTCATAAAGTTGAACTAAATCTAGAATACAAAGCAGCATGTTTTCCTTCATCACCTTTTTTTGTGGTAAACATTTGCAGCCTCCCCTGCCTTGTCAGTTGGCATGGGGTATTAAAACACTGCTGTCCTACAGGAGAGCATTTTTGCAGTGGTACTTTAGACAATTCAGACACAGAAGTGGAGAAGAGTTGAGGGAAAACAGTGGTGACATATGAAAAGGTCAGTTTGGAGAAAACAAAGATGGTGACTAACAAATATGAGCTGTATATTTTCATGGTCCAGTGTTTAGGGCAGAAGGCTAAAATATTTCCATTGTAGCTATTGGACTTATTGAGTTTTCCAAGCCACTTCAAAAATATGGATTAAAGAATCTTCCATTAAAGTAGTGGATGTGGGAGGCTAACCATTTACCCAACAGCAAAGAAAGACTCAAGAAATAAAAAATAAAAGCTTTTTAAATATATAGAAAAAATAACTGACATGCCCATCAGAATGGTAATTATTTTTTCTCATCAGTTTTATTGTTTTTTGGGGGGGCGCAATTGAAGATCTTTAAAATTCCTGGTAAACAAAGTGAAAAAACATTACAGTTCACTAGAAAAATCAGTGAGTTACTCCACTTACCTATAGCTCCACATGGCATACTTGTATAAATACTCTGTATCATGCTGTCATTGGAACAGAAACTCCCACTAGATGTTCTTTGCAAGACTTCATTGATTAACTGAAATAAGAGTTGTAGTAAACTTTCTTCCACAAAACTTTACATATAAATCCAACAAATGTAGTATAGACTACCTGCTGGCTGTTAGAGTACACATACACCGCCAGAGGCCTTTCTTTCTGGTTTATGAGACGTATGGCTTCTTCAAGACTTTGCACTGTTAAAATGGGTAGAATTGGACCCAAAATTTCAGTTTGCATGATGGGATCAGATTCCTTTACATCAATTAAAACCGTAGGAGCTGGTAAGGAATAAATCATTTAAAATAATTTTACAAGCAATTTAATAAATAGTATGGAAAACACAAGATAGTAATGGAATGGAAATAGTTAATGTAATTGACTCCTAACAAAAGAGACTTGCTGGAAATTACAACTAAAAGGTCACATGTAGATATGGGTACATGCACAGGCCTTTTCATTAGGGAGGGAGATTCAGAGAGGGAAGAACAGTGTCAGGGCCTTTAACGTTGCCCTGCTGTGGTGAGGATGTGACAAATGCCAGGACAATAGCCATAATCTATACTAATGCTGGCAGGCTGCACAGTGGGGCACATCGGAAGGCTTACACTGCTCCTGATGCACTCCTTAGAAAAGAAAATACAGTAGTGTTGGAACAGGTGTGTGTGGGGGGGGGGGGGGGGGGGGGGGGGGGGGGTTAAGAATTGCTTCTTGGGACCCCCTACAGATGGGTGCACATCTAGATGTTCCTAGGGACAACTCATCCACTCACACAGAGACTGATAGAAGTTTCTTACAATTTTCTACATACAACTACTGTCTGTCGAAGACTAATCGATCTACATTTAGAGCAATGTATGGCATATCCCACATGTTCCCTAAATCTTCATCATACACAGATTACAATTTCTATCAAAACAAAATAACATTTGACAGATTTTTAGAGAGGCCAAGCAGTTTCTGAACTGGAAAATTATCAGTTGTGTTCAAAACATTAAAATTATTTTTGGAGCAACCAAAATTATAAGAGGGGCATACAGTGAGCAGATATGTAAAACAAGAATTTTGTCTTACCTATGTACCTTTCATCATCATCTGTTTCTCCACCAAAGGCCACCTGTCCACAAATCAGAAGATCCTTCACTCGACGATACTGCTCCAGGTTTGCCATGCGCCCATAGTTTGGGGACTCGCGTGGGTTCTTCCCATAGAATTCCTGAACACAAATGCTCAGTTCATTGATGAGGGAATCTCTCATTTCTGGAAGACAAAGAATGTATTCCGGGGCCAATGAGTTCTGTCCAGCATTTACAAAACGCGACCAAGCAATTCTATGTGTGGCCATTTTAAGGTCACATGATTTATCTACATAACAGGGATTCTTGCCACCCAAAGCAAGAGAGACAGCAGTCATGTTTTTGGCTGCAGCTTGCATTATTTCTTTTCCTGTGGTAGTGTCACCTGCCAAATAAAGAAAATAGGTGTTAAAATTGTGGTGATTATAACAAGGAATGCAGTGTTATGCGTCTGGATAAAGTCAACTGGTTATTAGGCCTGTTATTGCCTCTAAAACTGGTATTTGTTTGTGAACCAAACATTTTACACACAACAATTGTTATAGTCAAAACCTTCTCTGTTGCAAGTCTATTGACATCAAAACTGTAGTAAGGACTAGATTTGCAATACAACTGAAACACGAAATAAAGATCCAGCCTTCAACAGGATTTACTGTGCTGGCAAGAACTAATTTTCAAAAGAGTTCTCGTAGGACTTCACTACTATAAATCTAGTCTAATATTTGCTCATTAATGTTGTAGATTATATATTTGAAAAATATTAATTAGGAGGTTGGTATGGCTTTCTTAAAGGAACAGTCTGGCTGAAAAAAAACCAAAAAAAAAAAAAAAACCACATACATCTTACCTGTAAAGAAGTGCTATACAGCACTTCTGTGTTGCTGACTTGGGGGTAATTCAGCATAATGCGAAGTTACCTCCGGATCCTTTGCATCACTTCAGAGAGGCTGTTATGCGCTCGCTGAT
>WMED01007451.1:0-17632 GCA_019650415.1 Pipa parva
GACAGCCGGCAGAGGAGGAGGTAGGTGATAGATAGAGGGAAGGAGCCACGGCACACTAGTTGAAAATCACTGAGTTACACTATACACTGGTTACTAGTCCATCTACCCATCAGTTATATGAAAAGTCGCTCAATAGCACACCCAGTTACCCATGGTCACCCAGCGAATTGTTTATTATCCGAAACAGTCACACTGCATATTGCCCAGAAGTGAATTAGTTACACTATACACTGGTTACTAGTCCATCTACCCATCAGTTACATTAAAAGTCGTTCAATAGCACACCCAGTTACCCATGGTCACCCAGCGCATTGTTTATTATCCCAAACAGTCACACTGCATATTGCTCAGAAGTCCCACAGCAGCCCATTTACTAGTCAATTATATTCCACATTTCTCATTTGCTCTCCCAGCTGCCCTTCTGTTCTACTGTATGGATACAGTACAAATACTGCTTATAAACAACGTGCATTGTTTTATGGTTTAGCTACATTACATACTGCATAGTAAACTACCTAATTGCACATCAGTTACACTAGACATCAACTATAATATCATCAGATGCATTTATGCTAACCATTGCTTGGTAACCGCTCTCAAAATATATATATATTTTTTTTAATTAGTTTATTTATGTATAAAGCAACCAACAGTATCCAAAGCGCCGTACAGTACACTCGGGGAAACACTAACAATGCAACACACCTACTCCAGAGGGTTAACTAAAACTACAACCAGTCTTTTAGCTACATCAGCCCTTCAGACAGGCATGGGGCTTGCCCTGCCATTCCCTGAGCTCTTTGTTTCAACACTAAAGAGAGGAGTACAGCACCGCCACTGCAAGGGTTCAGCGCCATCACTGCAGAGGATCATGTCCGCCCTGTGTGCCATTGACTGTGCATGTGTCTGCTGACATGAGACTATCAGCATGGCTAACACCAGCAACAGCACATTAAAGTGGGTGGTCCTAATCCCCCTGCTCTCCATACTGCTGGAGTTCTCAGTTTCACTTTAAAACGGAAGCTCTGGCAGCCTTAAGGTAAAGGCCCGCTAACTTACCAAGAGAAGCTGCTTAACTAGTCACAGGTTGGCATTTAGTATACGAGCCAGCCTGTTACTTTAGCTCTCCTTAAAGGAAAGCCATTCACTGTTGTTAATTGCTGACTGTCCCTAAACCTAGAGGGCATCATACAACATAGGGGCAGGCAATCACCAGAAAGAAAATACTTTTTTTTATGTTTTTGACACAGGTGATTCAGGCATTCATTTGCCCTTTCCCAAGAACTATGTGGCCCCAGGCAAAGCAGCCCATGGTTATCACCTTCTGGGAGACTGGTAAAAACAGCTGAAGGGTCTCCCAGTTGCTATGCCTCATTTAGGAAGATTTGTTTACACAATATTTCAGCCTTAAATACTGCTGCATGTGGCAAGAACAGAGCCCCAAATATTATCTGTGCCAGCTAATCCCGATTCTTCCAATACAGGCACTTACCCAGCAATGCACATATCCATACAGCTCATTTTTTATGGATTTATGCATAAACTGTTAGCTGGAACGATTACCGCTCAAGTAACGAGGAGGAGGAGGGTGGGAAGCTTTTGACAGTCTTGTTCGTTGTTGTACTATTTTTTTTTTTTTTGTTCCTAATGACTTTATTAACAGAAACCCCTGTGCTGTGGCCAAGACAGAACCCGTTGCTGAAGCTTCTCTCTCTCGAGACTCCTGTTATAAAGAATGCGCTACTGGGTTGGAGCTTATTCACTCCCTGTAAAAGGCAGAACAAAAATTCACTAAGCACAGGCTGCAAACACAGAGACAATTTTTAATACATTTTTTATTGCCTGTTCGTATATAATCAACATCTATAGTACTCTGATACGGTACTCTTTACTCCATGCGAGATACATATGAAAATATAAGCGTGGTACATAAAGAAATAGCACTCCCTTTAAAATGCACTTTTTCGGATGTTGTAGATCATAGCAATTTTTTTATATTAATAATTCATTTCACCATATCCAGTTTGGCGTTTTAACTGCTATCTATTTGCTAGAGTCAGTTTAACAAACAGGGAGGGAAAACTCCAGCTACAAGATATGGAGTAAAGCACATACCATACAAAATAACAATAGCATTGATAATCTAGTCTGCTGTTTAATTATTTGATTACTAGGATCAGTGTGCCTAGCAACTGAAATGTGGCCATACCCCCAATCAATTCCTTCAATTCCAATTGTTTTAAGTGTTCACTTGTTTATTAAAGGGCCCACACATAGCAGGGATTTCTAAATTTGTTTTTTTTCTCTCCATTTTCAGCACGCAGTTTAAACGTTAAACAATCGTTCACACCACACTCCACTTCATTCATTCACTTGATAGTAAGTTATGAAAATTAACCACGTGTGAATTATTCCTCGACCGATGCTAACATGGTAGCCTGCTTATGTGATCAGCAATGCACAAGGAGGATTTCTAAAACATTTATTAAAAAAGGATTGATTTGAAAAAAAATGTTTTTAAATAACAAACACTCTTTCCAGCCGTGTTTAGAATGCCATGCTGCAGAGATGGATTAAAAAGGCAAAGAATTTGGAAACCACAAAAGCAATAAATAATAAAAAAAAAAAAAACTTCCCTTCAAAGAGTAGACAGCTTCTACTACAATTCATTTTAGGATTTTAAAACGTGGATTATATAAATACATATATAATAGATACTGACCCTGACTGCTTCCTCCTAGGAGGATTTTTGTAGATACTGACCCTAACATACCAAAACATCACAAAAAAACATTTTTTAAATTGACTTGCCTCTTTTTTGTACCAGTCTTAAAAAACATTTGATCTGAAATCAAAGACCTAATTTGAATTGATGTTTGCCATTTTTTCTTTTGATAATCTTTCCCTTAACTGATCAGATTTAACAGTTTTTCCTGGTGGAGTAACTGTCCGGCACTCAAATCAGGCTTCAATTGGAGTGGTTGGAGTTTGCACTGTAAACGATGATACTTCGTATGTCTGTAACCACTGAAACAAGAGGGCATAGTAAGGACAAATGGAACATCTGAAAAATCTGCTTTCACTAGGCTATTAACTTAACCTATTATTAACTTAACCTGTTGCTTCTGGTCAGTGACTTTTGTCGTCAAAGTGGCTTTAACTGCGGCGTTTCCCCTTTTAGAGGGTTATTCACTAAGGAGCAAATTTGACTGTCGAATTCTCAAACAGCAGATTCCTATAACAAATCCCCATTGTAAAGTCGCGACAATTTTTTCAAGTTAAGATTGCAACAATTTTCCCATAATAAAGTCGCGACTGCAATTATATTCTCATAAAGACGCGACTGCGTCAGTAGCAGCTTATTGCGACTGTCTTTATCTGGCAAATTCGCACCTATACGCAACAATTTAGACTTTAGTGAATAAACCTCTCTAGTCCCATCTTATTTAGACTGTTAGCTCTTGTGGCCATGGTTCTCTATCATTTTTTTTTAATTGTATTTCTCTATCATAGATAACATCTGTCCTACAACTATTTTACAGCACTACAGAATATATTGCCATTTTATAAATAAAAGGATAACAATGGCTTAGACAGTGTGTTCAGCACTGTGCCTGAGAGCAGTAATAAATAAACATTTCCAACTGATCTTTACTTCCATTTTTTGACTCCTCCCACACTTAATCCCTTTTCTCTGCAGACATTTATAGTAACTAAAATCTACGCATTCCTTCAGTGTGCCACCCATGACCTCTGTCACACTGAAGGTCATCTGGAGTTCTGCTTAGCTTGTACATTCCTGGTGTGTCAGCGTGCAAATATAATTCACATCCTGAAGCCTAAAACACTTTACACCTGACAAGCAATGAGTATTTTTATGATATATAGGGTTTTATACCAAATAACTTTAGTTGTTTTTTGTTTTTTTTTTTGCTTACTCCATTGTGGTGCTTTAAAGGTGTAAAATCTGTTTAAAATCTCATTAGCAAACCAGTCCCCTGGGGGCAGAGCAGCCATTAATACATATGAATACTTACTAATATACATTGATTGTAATAGAATATAGGGGATATTGGAATTTCCCCAAATGACTATGAATACTGGAAACCAATTCATATTGTAATACTCAGACTACGACCCTGTTTTAACAAGGTTATCCATGTCAACCAAAATGTAAGTATTCACGGTTGAAACGAAAAGCAAATTTTTGAATGTCGCAATAAACAAATATTTGAAAAAAAAAAATCTCATTAGCAAATTATAGCCATTTTACATCTAGATTTCTACAGTAGAAGCACCCAAACAATCAACATTAAATAACAAAACAGTTTCAAAGAAGCATTCTTTCTCACACTAGTGCAGTCCTTTACTCCCTAAAATATTATGATGTAATAATAGAGGAGTTGCAGGTATTTCCATGTATTGTATTATTTCTAATTCGCCTTTTAATCCCATTTCCTTTTTAATTCTAGGTTTCTCAGATTTCGTCACTTTCTGTCCACTTCACAATTATTGCCTTTATTCTATGGGGTTTATTGTTTAAAGACTAAGAGGGGGTTATTCACTAAAGTCTGAATTGTTGCGTATAGGTGCGAATTCGCCAGATAAAGACAGTCGCAATAGGCGGCTACTGTCGCAGTCGCGTCTTTATAATGAAAATATTGTCGTAGTCACCACTTTATTGTGGGAAAATTGTCGCAATCTTAACATTAAAAAATTGTCGCGACTTTACAATGGGGAAATTGTAGCAGATTTGCTATGGGAATCCTCTGTTTGCGAATTCGACATTCGAATTCACACCTTAGTGAATAACCCCCTCAATTGTTACATAAAGGTGTGAATTCACCAGCTAAAGACAATCGCAACAGACTTTTACTGTCGCAGACGCGACCTCATTATGGGAATATTGCCACGGTCACAGCTTTACTATGGGAATATAGTCTCGATCGTGACATTAAAATTGTCGCGGATTTGCTACGGGAATCCGCTGTTTGAGAATTGTCACTTTGTCCAATAACTTCCTATATATTTCTACCAAAATCCCTGCCAATTATAGAGCTTCTTCTACTACACACGCACATGTACCGGAAATCACTTCACAGTTCTTTAAAGACCCATTAACAAAACCAACTTTGAATAACTATCAATAAACCATCACAGCTACTACATTAGTTTCAGGAAAACCTTTCCAGTTCAGAATTCAAGCAAATCGGAGGTAAAAAAAAAATATTGAGGAAACATGATCGTATCATTCCTGTGTCTTCAACACCAATTTTCCTACAGATTTCACTAAGAGGCAATTCCATGGAATTCCTTTCCATGACTTGTGGCAAGCATCATGGCTGCTAAACTGCAACTTAACAAGATTAGTGTTAACATATAAAGCCTATTTGACAAGAAAATCAGGGATTGCAAATAAGGTTGCAATAATTACACTAATTAGGCTAAATTCAGGCAGCAGAGAGGAGAGGCATGCTAGAAAAAACAATTCCTTGCGCTTGTATACAGATGCAAAATGGACAGACATAAAAGTCTCCAAAATGGAACAGAATCCTTTTGCGGCACTTGCATACTGAAAACAGAGAGAGAGAGAGCGAACCACAGGCCTTCTTATTTTAATATACATATAAGAACAATTTCCGAAAGGCTTAGAAGCATTTGGCTGCAATGTGATTAAATGGAATAGGGGTCTTCATCTAAGCCAGTTAAACTGTCATTCTAAGACAATGAGGAAGCACTGCTTCAGTCTTACACTGTACTTCTAAAGGAATATGTAATTCTACAAAGAAGCGATTGAGATCTTAGTGAGAAAGCGATCTCTCCATGTATAACAATTTTGCAGAAATCAAGTAGTGCTTTTAGCTAAAGAAAGAAAATTCAAAGGCTGGAAATACAGACAGATGTCCTGTGAAAGCAAGGCAGGATGGACTCCATAGCGTGAAATATACTACTCAGAAACAGTACTTGTTATTTGGATGGTAGCAATAAGTACATATTCAATGTGCCCTCAGGCAATATCAAACTACAGTATACTGGCCATCTGTCCTGCAGAACAGCAGCACTGTGTAAGTCGTGGAAAGATAAACTGTTACACACACATTTTGATGGACAGACCCCACTAAATTGATGATATCTGATATGCAAGGCTTTGGTGTCTTGCAACATACAGAGAACCGTATCTGAACCCCATTCCTCTAGTTAGTCAGCCTTAAAGGCATTACAAAGTCAGGTGTTGTGCAATTAAGGTCATGAGGAGGTTATTTATCAAAGTGAGAATTTGACTGTCGAAGTAAGTTCTCATCATTTCGGGTGGCTGCGCCCTGATTCTCTACTCCTTATTCACTAAACAGCGGATTCCCATAGTCAATTCGTTACAGCATCAGAATTCCCATAGTAAAGCCGCGACCACATCAGTAGCAGTCTATTGTGTAGTGTGCGACTGTCGTTGGCTGGCAAATTCGCCACATCGCAGAGTTTGCTGAATACCCAGATATGGGGAAGTGGCGAATTTGCACCTTTACGCGACAATTTGGACTTTGATAAATAACCCCCTTAAAATCCAAGTATAAAAGTTTTTTGCAATGAGGCAAAACCCTGGAACCGGCGTAGGATTTGTTGCAAAGCCCTACTTTTATTCTAACAGAAAAGAGTCATTCTATAAACAAGCACGTCTTACGGTTTAAAAAGTAAAGCCAAAAAATGCCCCCAAAACCTACATATACTGTATATATATATATTTAATCAGTACATTCATTTAGAAGATATTTAGAAAAGATATTTGGAAATTGGAAGATATTTGGGAAAGCACAATATATCAGGGAATTCACTAGGGAGCGGCACCATGCTGGCAATTTCCATTTAAACTAATGGGGCCGCAAAATGAAGCATAATGCTACAGTTTTAACTGCAGTAAAAGCTTAGAGTTAGCAAACGTTATTGTGTCCCTGGTCTTAACCAAGGCCAAGCAGAAAAAGCAGAAGTTCATTAATGATTCAACGGACAAAGATCCCTGGTAGTTCTTTATATGGTTCTGTGAACCTACAGACCAAGAGATACAATAATGGAACTAAAAAACATTATTAATGGGGCATATTTAACAAAGTCGAATTGATTTTCATTTTGAAATCGAACAGAAAAAAGTGTTTTTTTTTACCGATATTGACACCTTTTCCTATTTACTAAGCCCCTTTTTAGGTTTCCGACACTTGTTATAGCTGAATATCGTCATCGTCAAAATTTAACAACATAAATACCGTAAATCGTTGTTCCAATGATTTTATCATGAAATTTACTAAAGTAGGTGTTTGTTTTTTTCAGCAAATTTCAGATACATTACATTACGCCACTCTCTGGGTGGCGTTATTCATTATTTTCAGTGGGCACTGAGTGTGATTTTACTTCATAAGTTATGTTTGGTGAAATGACATAGTTAACGTTATCGATATCAATATACATACAGATAATGATATTGAAAAGTTAACTTTTACATTTAAATTTACAGTTAAATACATGAATGCTATGCAGAGTTAACTGATATAGATACATTTACCGCATACTTTGCTGCAATAAGATAAACATTGCAGCTTGATAAATAGCTATCAGCGAAATGACCCAAATTTGCCAAAATAACTGTTGATAATGAGGTTTTTGACTTTAGCAAATATTCCCATATCTATGTATGCATTTAGTATATAGTGCTTTACAGAGATTCACCATTGACTTCAGTCCCTGGAGCTTATAATCTAGATTTCCTATTTGGTCACACACAAATGTATGTTTTTGGATTGTGGGAGGAAATATATGAAGGTGTGGGGACAACAAACAAGCTCCATGCAGATGAAGTCCAGAGTTGAATTGAACCCTGAACCCAATGCTGCAAGGTTAACCACTAAGCCACCGTATTGCCCACATTATGTTACATTAACATTGTATATATTATACATGTAACAAGGGCTTCACCAAAATATCGGGGCTAAGCCTTAATATTATATTGATTTCTAAGGCTGGATGTAATTCTAATATCAGCAATAAAGGAAACTGACATAGCAGTAAGGCGGCTTATTGGCTAACTTTCCTGCATTGCAGTGTTGGGTACCTTGGTTTGATTCCACCCTGGACATATTGTCACAGTGTAATTGCTTCTAGATACACAGGTTTCATCCCACAGACCAAAAACATACTGGTAAGTTAAATGGAGTCTGAGTAAATTGTTCATAGTCCAAGTAGAAAAATCAGATTGCAAGTACTTCAGGAGCAGTGTGGATGGAGATTCTCTCCAAATTTTTCCAGATCTGTTACAAAAGGCTAATGACCTTAGGATAGCCATAGTGTTCAACAGATTATGCACCAGGCAAAGTGTTACAACCCACCAACCACTAAGCAGGAGATTACTAACAATTTGTTGCTTTATACTTGTACACTGAACCACAATGTGGGTCCTGTGGGGTTTGCTGACTATAAATTGCAATTAACATTTCATGGATTGCAACCTTGGTTAGGCCTTAATCAAATTCCTGGACATAGTATAGAGTTCAAGGGAAGCAGGTGGTGGTAGATTCTTTTAGCTTCTGTGTTCAGCTTTTAAAAGACTGTCTGCAGGTCAAGAGACCAGAATATGCAACCAAGGCCCTCATTCACCATAGTGCGAAGTGAGCCGCGAAGCGTTTGGCTCACTTCGCATATGGTATTATGTGCATGCTGATGTCCTGCACGCGGACATCAGCATACGCATTAAAGGGATTCCCTTCCCGGCGAAGAGACTCGAGTGCTCTCACCAGGAGGGGAATCTCTTTAATGCGCATGCTGATGTCCGCGTGCAGGACATCAGCATGCGCATAACACCATGTGCGAAGTGAGCCGAACGCTTCGCGGCTCACTTCGCACTATGGTGAATGAGGGCCACAGTTTGTAAAAAGAATCTAGGAGACAAAGGGGTACATGGCAGAAGATCGAATTCGCCGCTATAAAATAAAATATATTACAGATTTACTCATACAAAATGTATGGTCATAATTATCAGGCGCATTCCATTTTTTGCTGGTTTCCTACATTTTTCCACCGAAAATTTTCAACTTCTCCATTTCATTTTAATCTTATTGGTATTAAGAATATTAAAAAATTATTTTTTATTTAAGTGTCCTATCGAAATATTTCCCATGGGACATTTAAGGGCTTTTTTCATGAACGTCTGAACAGTCACTTAAAGGTCTGAATTTATCTTTATTCGTCACTTCCCAATATTTGCATATTCAGTAGACTCTGCAATGTGAAGAATTTAGATGGTTATGAAAGTCACAGACTAAAGGAGCACTTTGTATCACTTTGTTTGCACACACGCACAGTTAATGCTCCTATTCATCAAGCATCAGAGTCTCCAAAGTGTATTGTGTCGCATTCGTCAGTTTTACTTCACCAAATTAAAGTTTCAAATTAAAGGGCTGATGGCAGGACTGCTACTGTCCAACTGACTATGCCGCACTACGCGAGAGATGACTACTGGCGCAGGACATCCGTGAGCACATAACACCATTTGCGAAGTGAGCCGAAGGCTTCGGAGTTCACTTCGCTGAATGGTGAATTCCCCCCTATATGAGAGCATAGCGACTCGAGGTGATGTGAATTCTCACTTTGATGAATAAACCCATTCGTCTATGTAACAGGTGAAAACTAGTCATGAATATTAGATAGCCAAAAATGACAGTAAAATGGATAAGAAAAAAATGGATTAACACGGATATTGAAACATGCGTTTTATTTTAACCAATTTTAGATTTTCAAAGTTTATTTTTAACAAATGGCTGAAAAAAAAAAATATATTTTTTGAAGTGTGAAGAAAATACATTACATACATTTGTTAGAATTTTTTTACGAAAACAAAAAAAAACTCCATAGCTGGCCAGGACAATGCGCAGTCAGATAACCAAGCAAAATATTTCCCAGATCTTCTTTAGATAGAAGTTGAAGGGAAAAAAAAAAAAAGCTTTTTATACAATGTGAGTTTGAGCTGACTGAGTACACAGCTTTTGGGGGTTTTTTTTTCTGAATGAAAGGACATTGCAGATGAATGAGTGGTGAGATGCTAATTCCAGCTCTGTAACAAAGGGGCCTTTCTGCAAGCGGATTTCACACGCAACAATTAAACATATAATCATTCTGAGAAAATGCAAAATGCATGAAGTTTGGCTTTATCGGAGTGCAAATTATATGCAGAGAGTGAGAAAATGATTCTACAAAATCAAACAAGACCTGCTGGTTCATAACAAGGCACGCAGATTTAAAGCGTCGCGGAAATGTTTACATTTCAATGATTTAAAACACACACATCTACATTATGTATGTGCACCGTTGAAATATTCACCCCTCCACTAATGGCTGAGATAGATTAGAAAGAAAACTATATTAAAAAAAACATATATCTACCCACACATGCGAACACGCATATTCACTGCCGTATCCAAAAGTCTGATGCGATAGGCAATTTTTTTTTATCTCGGGTTTTTAAAACAAAAATGAATAAAAAAAAATTAAAAATTAAAGTACCGATCTCTTTTGATCCATATGGAAGACTCCATTTTGGTTTACCAACTGAAAATGGAACCACTATCCCAGGGGTCAGCAACCTATGGCTCTCGAGCCAGATGTGGCTCTTTTGATGGCTACATGCAAGCACCACTTGTTACAGTCTGCCAGCTAATCGCCGGTAAGCGCTGTAGAGATAAAGCTCTCTCAGCGCTTCCAGGTTGCTAGCCAATCCGGAGTCGCTGACATCACCACGCTTCCAGGTTGCAAGTCAATCCAGAGCCGCTGACATCACCTATGTGACGTCACATATGATGTCAGCAGCTCTGGATTCGAAAGGGCTGAGCAAAGATGCACTCTATGGCTCTCTCAACCAAAAAGGTTGCAGACCCCTGCACTATCCTATCAGCCAAATAAGAGGATATCCGGTAACTGATGTGCCTTCTTTTCACTAAGAGAGTTTTTTGCTGCATGACACTTGGGGGGGAATTCATGATTGTGCGAAGTGAGCTCCGAAACCTTCGGCTCATTTCGCACAGACTGATAAGCACTCACTGATGTCCTGCACGCGGACATCAGCGGGAGCATTAAAGGGATTCCAGTCTCGGCGAGGAAACTCTTTTGGTCTCGCTGAGACTGGAATCCCTTTAATGCGCTTGCTGATGTCTGCGTGCAAGACATCAATGAGCGCATATAAGTCTGTGCGAAGTGAGCCGAAGGCTTCGGAGTTCGCTTCGCACAATTGTGAATTCCCCCCTTGATCAAGCATGATGTAGGATTCTGGGAGAAATTTGGCAGAGGAAGTCAAAACATTAACATGTGTCTGTGTTCTAGAGTTTTCCTATTGAAACAGTGTGCATTATGGGCAGTGATTTGGGGGGTAAAGTCAAGACAGTTTTAATTTGCGATTTTTTGACGAAAAAAGAAATTTGCATGTTTAAAACTCATTAGTGTGATTCAGCCTTGGGCATACGTCCTGTTCATATCTTGCCTATCCATTACATGCTTACATATGTAATACAAAGGTAAGGTTGTCTCATCTGTAACTGCACTGCTTAGTTAAAGAACCAGCATCTTCAGAAAAAGAAACAAAAAACCCATTTGGTGTGTGGTATGGCAGTTACTTGTAAAATGTACTTGCAAAAAAAAAAGCATCTTTCAATGTATATTTCTGGTTTGTATTCATTAGTGTTTGTTTTTCCGCTTTCATGATTGCAGCTTTTATTTAAAAGTAAAAGGATGACAGAAAGTCAAAAAAATTTTTTTTTTTTTATATTTCATTATTCATCCAAAACTAACCATTTTTCTAAAGCATATTATTCTCTTCTTATTATTTTCTAGATATTACCTACATTATATTTGTATTTGCTACTGGTATTATCACTTGCATAGAATTTTTCCATCATTTAAGAATGTGACATTGTTTGCAACCTGCACTGTGGAATAAAAGGCAAAGCTGTTTTATATAGTTATTATTGTAGACTGTAAAAAGAAACATTGTTTTCCGTGCCCAGGATCCTGGAGATGTGAGCAGCAAAAACCAGAATTATAGTAGCTCCTAATTAAAGAAAATGAGGTACATTGCAGTTCATAACTTAGGACCCATGATTCATAGGGGTGCAATGTTAGGTTCATTTAAATGTGCACAGCGAGCCCTACAAATGCACAAGATATGTTTGTCTGGGGTTTAGAGCCCCTTTGAACAAACTTCTGCCCTGTCCATTGTTTCCTATGAAAAATTAGATACTACATATTCATGAAGTGACCTTGACAGCCCAGCTGCTAAAGATGGCTACAATCAGCAAAGTAAAAAAAATAACACAAAGCAATAAAAATAAGGAATTTCATTTCAAAGTTGACATTTCTAAAAGTACTGCAGATCAATAGCTGCCATGCTATTCCAAATAGCAATGTTGTATTTTCTGGTATTACTGGTCCATTAAAAGCAATGCGTGTGCAAGCTATCTTCTTGTAGGACCCTTGTTAGATAATATGTTAATATGGCACCAAAATATAACAAGCCTGCCTGGCAGACAAAGGGTTAAGGGAAGAAAAAAAAAAAAAAACAACTCCTCCTTAGCTACAACCTTTAAAATGCCAGAAGCTGAGGCAGGCGGCACGATTAAAGGGCATTAAATTAAAAGATCCCCCTCCTACAACTTCAATCAGAATTTTCAGGCCGTGTGTTATTTAGCCTCAGCTCCTCAAGTGCAGCAGAATAACAAATTGCAACACTTTGATTTACTTTCTGCCGACACCAAATGGCGACAGGTGATAAAGAGAGCGCGCTGTGGCAAGGGGACGACGAGCTTTTCCACAGGAAATTAATTCCATCTTTAAGATTTCTGCCCCGATATAAATATGTATAGATGTGTATACTTGAGGCCTGTGAGCGAGATAAATACACACATATCCTAAAGCTCGAGTGTATGCGCTCACGTATATATATATATATATATATATATATATATACACACACACACATACATAAGCTCGAGTGTATGCGCTCACGTTATATAATACATTTATTCAATAATTGCACCGGTGCTACTAAATACTGAGCAAATAAATTCTGTAATTTCATTTTTAAGTACTGTATAATATATACTGTATATATACATACACACATATAAATGCATATCTGCATATATATTTAATAACAAAAAAAGTTGAGTATTGCGATATTTGGTAATACCTTTTTTCTTATTGGACTAACAGTTAGTTTAGTTAAACGAGCTTTTGAGAGGTCTGTCCTCCCGTCATCAGGTTACAAGCACAAATACAACACCAGGCACCACTTACTATTTTGCCTACTTTATTTTAGTATGAGCAGCAATTATCAACTTCTATCACTAGGTTCATTGGGTCTCTAGAGCTCGCTAATTAAATGATTTTTAATGGGGATTCAGACATCCCCAAACCCTCCATATTGTCATGTTCCCATTTAAGCACTGCACACCGTTTGATACCTTTATGGAGTTTTTATATCATAAAATATTGGAAGTCATTAGCATTTTGGGGGTCTTTTATCTCAAGCATTATATTATTTATTCCAGACTGAGCTGGGGGGAAAGAACGGCTTTCAGGCAAAGGCTTTAAAAGAACAATGACACCACAAAATATGAATATGCCTCAAAATGCATTCACAGTTCCTATATATTCAATCTGTGCAATTTAAAAATACTAGATCGTCTATGAAATATGATATTTAAATATTTTGCTTTTAAAATTGAGCATGACGGCACACTTCCTAAATATGCCTTATCTAAAGCATTATAATAAACATCATAGAAACTGGTTGAGCTCTGTTTAACAACATGGCTGCTATCAGCAAAGAAAAAAACAGACAGAAAGCAATCCAATTCATGAATTTAACCTTACGAGATTACTACCATGCCAAGTCAATGGGGATTTTATCTATCTGGGGCCTTTATTCAAACATGGGAAAAGGCATGTGGAGAAACACAAGTGTAACTTACTGAAACTCAGAGGTATATTAAAAACAGCACAACCTGTCCCGTCATCCAGAAATCCATCTACTATTCACTGCCAGCTTATTCAGCATTGAGTTTTCTTGTTCAATGGTAATTCATTCTGTGGAAAGGACACCACTGTGTGTAAAGACTTTTATAGCAGGAATTAAACTGGGCTTCTCTGATTTATTTGGACACGGTGACATTTCCTTTCGACCTTTAATAAATACCTGAAATCAGCAAATAATTTGACAGGCTGAATGTAGTTAACAAAAGGCAGTTGTCTTTTGTTTTTGTACACAGATAAACAAAATCTGTTATAAAGATAGTTGCCGGTAAAACGAGGAAAGAGTGCTGTGCAGGTAACAAAAAAAAAAGGAGGGATCATCCCACTCATTACTAACCCAAACCAAAAGTCAACCAATTTTTATTAATTTTAATTTACATTAAAAAAAATAATAATGCAAATTGTGAAATTTTATCTAATTATACAATTTGTAGAATAAATATCCCACCGCCCCACAAGTATAAGTATTCTATACTGAATATGGCATTAAATAAATTATGCTCTACACTGCAAACATTACTCCTTTGTTGTTTGACAATCATGCCACAACATTTCGTTCTTATGCCAGCCAATCAGTTCCAAAAAGGATGGATAATACCATTGTCAGGTCTTCTTAATCATCTGACAAGTGTCATATACATTATAGTACATCAGTATTTTACTTTAAGTAATCATCATTCCATTTTGGAATACAAAATACAAATGTTTGAGAGCTAGCTCTATGGGCTAATCACTTTCATGACATATTTTACTTATGCCATAATGTGACTACTTACATTCCATGACATCATTTTCTCACACCACTAAAAACCAGCTACGTTCATCTACAGATTATGTTATTTGCACATGAATTACTTACTAAAAATAAAATCATATGCAGAACTCTTGAAATACTTAATTACTATTTTCCTTCAGAAGTGGTGCTATGGTCCTTTGTTTCATTGTGAAATAAAAGCACTCAGGCTGCTGAATGGTAAAGATCCAGGGATTGTAGAAGAGGTTTATTTAGCCAAGCTTGGCTCACATTTAGCGTGGGAGCCATGCTGAGTTTTTAGCTCCCTTTAAAATGTACTCTTTGGGTTAAGGTTTGCCATTATTTCCACAAGTAGGTAACAGGAGAATATTAAAGAAGTGAAGGCTTATTTGGACAAGGGGTTATTTGCAAGTTGAAAGGGGGTTGATACTTACCAATCAGGGTTTAACTCTCCAGCGCTGGCTTCTGCTGTCACTACCAAGTCGATCCCTTCTGCTGTGTGAAGCTCTGCGATCGACTTCACTTCCTGTTCCGACTCACAGAGGTGAGCATGCTCAGAAGCAGTTTTACATCAAAAATCTCAGTATCTCCTCCCTCCCCCTTGCGAATTACCCCATGACTAAATGAGCTTTTACTTCTCCTATAATAATGCAGAGGGTCATAGCTTGAAAACTAAACCAAACCAATATCAATATATTAGAAAATGTTTATTTTAGGCTAACTATTGTAAAACACTGGGGAAAAAAATTACTTTTTATATTTCGTTACCCTCTCAGATTGATTACAGTAATATTCCTTAGACAATTTCCTTGACTATACCCTACTCTACTCATACTTGTTTCCATTTCACTTTTTCTTTACCTGCTTCTACTCCACTCAATATATCATTCAGGTGGGGGGATTTTTTTACCTGCGCCAAGTCTGAGCAGACTCACAAGGAAAGACTCTCTCCAGGGTCTACTGGAGGTCAAATGCTAACCATTTCAGTGAATGCAGACGTACTGCAGTGAAAGCATGACCAATTTCACTCTCACATTGATCCTCTAGCAGGGCTCACTTTATTAAGAAGCAATTGGTTTCTTATTTGTACAATCATGGAAGTATTTTTGCTCCTTTATTGTACTACATTTTATCTCCATAAAACTCTTTTTTTTAATAAAAAAAAAAAAAAAAACAACTGGTGGAGCTGATTAGGTTGAGATTTTTTTCTCTATTTAACTGATGAAAGATGGCTGCAAAGACAAGGGAGAAAAACAAACTCCTATTATTACAAATCAGGAATTCAACTTCAAACATAACATTTTTTTTTTTTTTTTTTACCAGTACAATGTAAGAACAACTGCCGTGCCAGTCCAAATGGGATTATTTCTTTTTCTGGAATGACTGGGCATGCTTCGGGCAATCAGGGGAGGAATAAAGAGTACAATGACTCAGATGCTTGTAAATGTAGCTATCCCGCTAAAATGCAGATATTTAAGGAGATTGAAATGTGCAACTCACGGACTGGACTTATAACAAAAATAACCTATACACGATGTAGAGTTCCCTCCAATTGCAATAATTTATTCAGCTACTTTACATTTTAAAACAAAAAAAAAACAACTTGCTTTTGTAGAGAAAAGAAACTCTCTTGAAACTCCAATTCTTATTGAACTATATCTCCCACAACTTGTACAAATCCTGTATGTTCACAAATAACTACAGAGGTCTACAAAAAAATAAGGCAAATGTCATTCATTTTCCACCCTCCCTAAAAGCATGCCATGCACGGTACAGTTTTAAGTAAGACTAGACTGCCTTTGATTTGTATATTATACAGGTTCTCCTTGGGTCTGAGATGAGTAATGCAGTTCTCAATAAAGCGCAGTTTCATTCGTTGGAGAACTGTGAAGTCTCCTAAAAGTATACTCACAATTATGGAAAAGAAGAAACCACGCAGCACGCTGCTGTGCTGCAAACCTTTATGTGGTAAAAAAGTGAAAACACTACATGTTTCAGGCATCCTGGCCTTCATCAAGTCTTATCACACTGTAGTGTTTTCACTTTGACCCAATAAAGGGTTGAAGCACAGTTGCATGTGCTTGGTTTCTTCCTTTCCATAATTGTGAGTGTGACTTTGATTTGTATTTGTGGCAAAATGTGGCCTGCTATGACAGGATAGATAAGTTGCTTACACTAATGAAGCGTCAACAATACCACTATTTTACAAAATTAAGCAAATCAATTACCTTATCAATTCTATTTCTGGGCCTTGCTTCAAATGTTCCTCATTAATTAAAAAAAAGAACTGCACAGGGACCATAATGCACCATGCATAGCTCAGATCACAAAATAGGATTCTGATGTGATAGAAAATAAGAATGCAGCCAATGCAGACCTTTTGGATTAGACCAGGAGTCCCCAAACTATGGCCCGCGGGCCGCATCCGACCCCCTGAGGCCATTTACCCGGCCCCCGATACCAGGGCCGGGAGTAGGGGTAGGCAGGGCACTGCAGGAGGGGGGTGCAATCTTGGTGCTCGCCCCCTCCTTTTCCCTACCTACCTCATCCCCGGCTCCATCTGCTAGAATGATTACAGTTACAGCGCTTCTCTCTCCCATCCCCGGTGCATACTGATGATGTAACTACACATCATCAGGAAGCGGCGGTGGGGGAGGAAGTGAAGAGTGCTGTAACTGTAATCAATACAGCAGATGGAGCCAAGCACGGGAAGAGGTAGGGATGGAAAAAAGGGGGGTTGCGCCAGGATAGCGCCCCCCCTTCAGAGGACATTGAATAAGGAGGGGGTTGTGGGGAAGGCAGCACAGTGGGGGGGAGGGG
>WMED01007452.1:0-17631 GCA_019650415.1 Pipa parva
ATACTGCTATAACTGCTATATATAAATATACTGCTATAACTGCTATATATAAATATACTGTTATAACTGCTATATATAATTATACTGATATAACTGCTATATATAATTATACTGCTATAACTGCTATCTATAAATATACTGCTATAACTGCTATATATAATTATACTGCTATGACTGCTATATATAATTATACTGCTATAACTGCTATATATAATTATACTGCTATGACTGCTATATATAATTATACTGCTATAACTGCTATATATAAATATACTGCTATAACTGCTATATATAAATATACTGCTATAACTGCTATATATAATTATACAGTATATTTATATATAAATAAGGCAAAATAAAAATCTGCAAATCTGCCTGTAAAGTTTTTCAGACAGTTTGGGGTCGGGACGTGAAATTGTATCCTGGTGGCAGAGAATACAATATGTAAATACTAAACTCTAGAAATTCATGGGGGCCTGGGTAAAGGTAGAAATGGAGTAATTATGAAGTGTTAGTTATAAAAGAAAAACATTCCCCTGACTTACATCAATTTTTCCTTTCCACATATTAATCAAAATGACACACCTGGACTATTCTTTCTGCGCACTTGTCCATATTTCAGGGATTCAATAAACATTATTGATGGGCACCTGTATTTATTTTTTCTTGCAGTACCATTCAACCATGCAAATATGACTTTTAATTGAGGACTCTTATAAGGGAGCAAAGTCACCGAGCCTATCCCTGACACATTGCCCAGCATCTGGCAAAAAACAGACATTCCACTTAAAATATAATATTAGTCAATTAAATAAAAATCAAAAGAAACTGAACTTCCCAAAGAAATGGAATTCAGCCTCAAAAACAAGCTTAGAAATCTACTTCCTGCTTCCAAAAGTAGATTAAAGGAACATAATCCTTTAAAAAAAAAAGTTTTTCTGTTTGCATTAACCAGATACAACTAAACATTAGATCACTGTCACATGTGGTGGTTTGACACCCTGCAATTTTCTAAAAAAACATCTATTATTAACAGTGAACCACGTGTGGCAGAATTTCCAAAGGGAAGCACACTGGTAAAGAGAAATCAATGGGGGCTTGCTCAACCAATTTTGCTGCTGTGGAATATTGCATAGTGGGAAAACAGATTGTCTGACTCTACCCTAAGGGCCCCACTCTTTGGGGGTAATTCGGCATTCAGCTAAGTGAGCTCCGAAGCCTCCGGCTCACTTCGCAAATTGTATTATGCGCATGCTGATGTCCTGCGCGCGGACATCAGCGAGCGCATAAAAGGGATTCCTGTCTCGGGGAGACGAAAAGAGTTGCCTTGCTGAGACCGGAATCCCTTTAATGCACATGCTGATGTCCACACGCAGGACATCAGCGAGCGCATAATACCATTTGCGAAGTGAGCCGAAGGCTTCAGAGCTCACTTCGCTGAATGGTGAATCCCCCCTTTATGTTTTGATTAGAACTTGAAATAAAGATACAAAGTCCTTCTGGGAGTACAGAAAGGAACCAAGGTAAATGTACTGTGAATTATCCTAGAGAGCCTACTATGGAGCACAAGAAGGGACAACACGATCTGCACTACTGTCGGAGAAGGTTTAGGGCCACACAACAGTTATAATATTTGATGTTTAATTTGTGTATAATTTAATGACATTTATTTAGGTTTAAAGGAGAACTATTAAAGCCTGATAAAGATTTGATCTTACAACAATGTACCTTAGGTATGGAGCTTACTATGCCAGTTTAGGATTTATCCAGCCCTGTGGCACTAATGATCTGATCTGTGCCCCCAAAGTTGTAACTGAAAGACTGATGTAACAGTCTTACACTGAATTTCTAGTCAGCCTATTTTTTCCTCTGTCCCTAAGAAGATCACACATGTGTTGAGCCAATGGCTAAGGGTGAAGACTGGCCAAGATTATAAAGAGGTCAGCCTACAGTTACAACTTTGGGGGTACAGATCATTAGTGCCAAAGGGCTGGATCATACTAAATTGGTATAGTAAGCTCTATACATAAGGTATATTGTTACAAGATTAAATGTATTTAATGTAAATCACTGATACTAAAAAACAAATAAGCATTCCTCAGCTTCTTCATAATTTAAATATAAAACATAACTAATTTTTACTAAACATTATATATTATGTTAAGATACAAACAGTTTTCACATAACAAGGAATGCTCTACAGGGGGTAAACTACTGTACAAGAGATCAGAGTTGTTCATTTCATGACTCTGTGAAATCTGTCATTTTATAAAACTATCATTTCATTTGCCCCTTTTTAAAATAATTCATGTTAACAATCAACTTGCAAAAATATATCATTCCCATGCAAAATTAGTTATCAAATTATGATAAAAGCATATGCAGGACCTCATTGAATTTCATAAATTAGCCACAAATAAAGTGTGTCAAATGCTAAGGCCAAACTCAACTGCATGAGAGATGTGAACCAGTAATGCATCAAAATGCGCTACTCTGGCGATCCATGGAATAGTGTGCACATACTGTATATTGGTGCTATGACTGTACTCTACGGCTCATGACTAAAGTGAAGTTAGAGCCTGAAACTTGTGTTACTGGGTGGATAAAATATTCATCCCAGGAATATATAAAATTTCTTTATAGGAAGTAACTGTACTCAACATAAAATATATGTTAGTATTTCCCCATGTAAAGGGAAAGTCCATTGGATTTGTTGATCTTTAACTGCCCTAGAGTGGTGATTGCAACAATTATCCTGTGTGTGAGTCCACCTGGATATCATCTGCATGGAGTTTGTATGTTCTCAAGTGAGGATTTGGCCATCAAAGTGTATTTTCGCCACTTCAGGTTGCTATGCTCTGATAGGTGTGAATTCTCTACTCATTCACTAAGCAGGGGATACCCATAGCATAGAAATAAACGGCATCAGACAATACTTCTTACATAGTGTGGGGAAGTCAGTCGAATAGTAAGTGCCCTGCCATCAACCACCTAATTCACCCCTTTGATGTGGAGAATTAAAACTGCCAAATGGAATTGATAATTCACCACATCACAGAGTTTACGGAATATCCAAATATGGGGAAGTAGCAAATTAATGCAAACAGATTTTCATAAATAAGCCACTATGTTGCCTGACTAAACTGATCCCTAGTTTGTGATTTCATAGAGAAACTAGATTGTAAGCTCCACAGGGACAGGAACTGAATGGGTAATATCTGTTAAGTGCTGCAGAATATGTCAACTGTATCAGCACATTAAAAATAAGGAATCACTCAAGCTGTTGCACGGTTAGATTTCCCAGAATTTCAGCAGAGGAATGCTGGGATTTCTGCATGATGTTTTACAGGAGTTTGTTTAAAGTGCACCTGTCACCTCAAAACTAATACTAATTTAGGTTCTACTCCTCTAATCAGATCCCTGCTAGATAGTGATTTAAGGGATCTGATTGGAGGAGCTATAATGTCAATAATTATTTAGCCCTGCTCACCTGACACTTGGGAAAGAAAAGTCAGACTGACAGGGAAGATGACAGAGAAATGCTGTATAAAGGTACATTTAAAAAAAAATACATATATATTTACAAAAACGTTTATTTCATTAGTAGAACCTACATTAGTATTAAGGAGTTATTCACTAAAGTCCAAATTGTTGCACACAGATGCGAATTCACCAGATAAAGACAGTCGCAGTAGGCTGCTACTGTCGCAGTCTCGTCTTTATAATGAGAATATTGTCGCAGTCTTGTTTATTTGTAGTGAATAAAACACCTTACAGTTTTAAGGTGACAGGAGCACATTAATCTGTAGTACACATTTTGAATGACAAAGATTATACAACAAGGAAGGGAGGCTTACCTGGGCGTCTGAAATTCCTTCCGGTCTGCTGAGCCCAAACTCTGTAAAACAAGAAAGCAATTTAACAAAAACTGTTTCTACCTAAAACAAGTGACTATTTAGCACTAGTAATAAACTAAACTAAATAGAAAATTAATCTTGCACATGGGTAGCTTTTTTGTTTTTAGTAAAAATCAAAACTGTTAAAAAACAGTCACATTGTTGCTGTGAACACAACATGACAAAATGGACATTTCATGGCCTTATGCACTGAAAACATTACAGCATTAGCTGGGAGAAAAATGTTGCCATTATCCTGCATAAGCCTTGCTATTCCAACAAGACTGCCATCTTTTATTCTAAAGCCCCACAATACATTCTGACACAAGAAACAGACCCCATTGATTTAACTCTGGTACTTCTGGAGAGAAGTAAAAATAAACAGGGGCAGGAGTGGACACAGTTGCTGGCAGTACTTATGATGCACCAGTGGGGGGTCTCTTACTTGCGTTGTGTGGGCTGTTTCTACATTTGGTTGGTGCATTAGGATAAGGCCATACCCAGTATTTTGTTGCATGCAGTTACAAGAGCAATAAACCGTCACTACATTAAAATCCACTATATGTGGCAAAACTACAATAACAAAAGAGCAATGTTTAGCTTTAGGGACTCACAGCAGCAACCTAATATGCCATTCAAGTTGCTATATATACAGATTGAAAGAGACAGAGAAGTCCATGGTGATTTTTATGGAATCAAGCCAAGATATGCCACAATAAACAGCATCCTGGGACATCAGCATTTAAAGAAATTCACTGTAGAATGGTGCATTACAGATCATGAAGATTAAAGCTGCAGTAGCAAAACAGATGTTTATACATATTGTAAGGAGACAGCAGCAGATTGGAAGGGATTGCTTCAAATTGATTACTAATAAAAGAAAGAAGGGAAATGTGCCTCACATGAAGTGTCAGAATTCCATTTAAATTATTTGGATACCCTAGAGTCCTTAAATCATCAGTAACAACTGGCAAATTTCCTATTCTTTTCATCATTAAGTTTAGCAGTTTTTTGTCTGACATTTTGGCTTATAGAGCTGATTTAGCTAGTCACAGGCAGGCTAGCTGGCATTTAGCTCCCCTTTAAATCACGAAATCAAAGAACCACATATGTCAAGCTGCTACGCAGGGGTGTAAATATAGGGGCTGCAGCAGTTTGAGTTGTGACCAGGCCCTAGCCTAGCCCAAAGGGAGCCTGGCTGTAACGGATGCGTTTGTTCCCTCTGTAGCAGTGCAGTGCCTGCTTCCCAAGCCCCTGGATCTTCATAAGCGGCATGTGGTAAGCAGTGCTCTGGGGGAAGGGGCTAGGTACAAATTCTGCACTGGGGCCTGGAGGCGTCTAATTATACCGCTTGCTTAGATACTTACAAATTGATTGCACACTGCGGAGATGTCAACGGGCAATCTATAACAATGTCATGTGCTTATCAGTAGCAGACTTACTGGTTCCCAGGCGCATAATTGGAACCAGGGATCCTCTTCTCCCACTACTCACATTGATGCCCCCTCCCATGGCACTGGTGCATGCAAGAGGAAGAATTTACTAACTTGGCCTTGTTGATTCACATGACACTACTGAACTGCAACTTCCAGGCCCTCTGACTTTTTGCTTTAAATGTTTTACATTGTTTATGTTGTAAAATACAAGCTGTTCTCTGTCTATATTTACTATATATCCCATGTATGTATATCACTATTCCTTTGATAAAACATAAGGACTAATATGTGTAGTGCTTTACTATACCACATACAGTATTATTCCCTAGGTTGAGCACTATCAGGGGAAATCATCAATTAGCAATCATTTACTCAGGTCTAGTGTCCCATAGCAACCAATTATAGATGGGCTTTGAATGTTTTAGCTCCCCTAAACCAATAAATGCCAATATCTGATTGGTTTCTACAGGTTACTAGAACATTTGAGTAATAAATCTTTTAAAAAAACATATATTTACATCAGTGGCGGATGCTGGTCTTTCAAGGAGGGGAAGCTCACTTTGTCATACCAAGACAGCTGAAAAGACCTGTTACTTTTCCCCACCTTTTGCACCAAATTAATCTGAGGAGTTGATCTGCCCTGCTGTTTAACTCAAAATTTTTCTTCATAGGGAAGACTATCAAATGGCTTTACCAAAGTCCTGTCCACAATATTCACACTGTCTGACATTATGTGGCTGTGCAGCTTGTTATTCAGAACGAAAAAAAAAAGGTTGTTGCAAATCAGACTGAAAGATTGCTGATTCACTCATTTCACTGTCAATCAAAAATGGATTCATCCTCAGAGAGATCATTCAATCAGCATGCAGAAGCTGAGCTTCCAGGCCAGCCTACTGCCCCATAGACTCCCAGAGAAGGTGAGATTCCGATGGGAGGGACAAATCCCAGCATTTATCCAATTACTCATCTTGTTTCACTGCACTTTTGCTTTGCTATTGAACTCTGTGGAAGCTCAGTGTCCACACTGTTTAGAGCACTGTGAAGCTGCAGGAATGGGTGAGTGGAAATGACATGTACATACTGTACTGTTGTATATATTTGATCACTTATTTCTTGTGTCATTTTAGGGAAAGCTGCGCTTCCCTTGCAGTCTTAGAGCAACCGCCCTTGATTTACATATTTTACAGGACAGCATTGTAAATGGGAAGTTCTCACAACGGGATAAACAAATATTTCCCCATTAAGGGACAATCAGATTTGTCGTTGTGCTTCAACGTCAGAGTTCAGTTATGATAGACCTCTACAAACACCAGCGACAGTAGGAGTCTCCTGTGAATATTACCCTCAAGGTATTTCAAACCACAAAAACTTATTGCACACATGTAGAGACACAGAAACTCCAACAGCTTACTAGACACAACCAAGCAAAGGAGAACTAACTGGAAATTAATATGGTTCATGCCTTTCTCCTAACAAGCGTCAGGAGCAGGAAACTAGCATCACCATTTGATACCAAAAACTCTTTCCACACTATGTTCTATACAAAGGGGGAACTATAATGGTTGCAACAATAACATTTGGACCAGTCAAGCCCCCAGAGGAGCAATCCATTTGCACCTGCATCACACCCCAACCCCGGCAAGCCGGTGTAAGGGCTGGGTCTGAGTCCAGATGGGAGGAGGAGAAGGAGGCAGCTGAGGGCGGGTACCACAGCTGACTTGACGCTAGCGAACCCCGAGGCGCAGAGTCTAAGACACACCTGGTGTTCGCCTAGACCCCTGCAAGCAGATTAGGACTTGGCTGCGGCGCTATGTCCAGGTCACAACCCCAGGGGCTTGCTGTCCGTAGATGGTCGGATACAGAGTGGCAGGAAGGCGTAATGGTCCGAAACAGGCTGTGGTCAAGGCAGGTGGAAAACAGGAGTGACCGTGGAACAAGCAAAGGTCGAGGCAGGCGGAGACCAGGAGTAGTCAGGAAACAGGCAAGGGTCATACACAGAACTAACAGGAACGGAGAATACCAGGAACAATTTAAAAAAAACTATAATCGGGCACAGATACTCCAGGGAAGCTCCCTTATATAGAAAAGAAGCCAGGCGTGTGGCCGCAAAGCGACTGTGTCATATGCCCGCAAAGCGACTGTGTCATATGCCCGCCGGCGAAACGTGTGTGACCGCGCACTCAAGAGGAGAAGCCGGGCCGTGATGTGAGTGCTACACCGAGGGAGCCAGGACAGAGGTAAGTCTCCTTACAGCCAGTATGTTTTCTTTACTTGTGGGGGAAGGGATACAGTGCTCCAGTGGGAAGGGGACCAGTGCCCATTCTGCACCAGGGCCTGGGAGGGTAATATCACACTACTAATGCTAAGCACACATAAATACTATGTGCTTCTTAACCTCTGTAAACCTAACACTCCCTAAAACTTAATTGATCTATCTGGAAACTTTATCTAAATGAACTAGAAGACTGCTCTGCTTTTGGTTTTCCTGTACAATTGCTTCATATTAACCAAATGCAATTACATTGCATTGGATCTGCCAACCAAAGTGAATTGGCTCACTCAGGAATCCTATTCCTCAAACAGTCCAATCATTCAACTCCCGTTTCAGAGAATTTAACCGGGATACCCAAAATGCACACAGCCAGACCAAGGCCTGCTTTACAACAATGTATTATACCCCTCTTTCATCCACTGGATTTTCAAATTATAACCCAGTGCAAGTGCATTATAAACAGAGGTACGTGGAAAAAGATAGTGCTTTCTCTGCTTGCTCATTCATGCTGCCTTCTATTAGGCAAGTCCTCAGCGCATTGCATGAGGATTATGGGCACTGAGCATTGTATATGGGTAGGATTGGCATTGTGTATCCAAGTAGAATTGGCATTGTGTATCCAGGTAGGATTGGCATTGTGTATCCAGGTAGGATTGGCATTGTGTATCCAGGTAGGATTGGCATTCTGTATCCAGGTAGGATTGGCATTCTGTATCCAGGTAGGATTGGCATTCTGTATCCAGGTAGGATTGGCATTCTGTATCCTAGCATGCTGTAACAGAAGCACTTTCACCATCTCATTAAACAAACAGAGCTAAATCCTGCTACAGTAGCTTTCCCACAATGCACTGCAGTCAGGGTCAGTTTACATTGTAGGCTGAAACTCTGAAGGACTTATTCATGAAAGTCCGAATTCAACTGTCAAAGTGAATTTACATCGCTTAGGGGTCGCAGACAAAATATATTAGCAGTGATTTTCACCTATGTAGACTTCAACTAGTTCAATATTTTTTGTATTTCCATAGAGGCAAGGTGGTTTTGACATGGTTGTCATTGAAATCAATGGGACACAGCTCACTTGTATTTTGGCACAGGATTTAGATGATTGCATCAAAACACCTTGTTTGTTTGTCATAGTCTCTATGGTTGCAGCCAATCTTTACCTTTTATGCAAACACCCACCCAGTCCCATTGTTCCCTAGGAAATTTTGGATAATAAATATTCATGAAGTACCCCAGAAAGCACATAAACAACCAATAAAAAAAAAAAATTAACTGCAAAATAAATAGCAATTTACTTTTTCTGGTATTTCTGATCTTTTAGGCTACGTTTACACAGCGCATCAAACACTAGTGTGAAAAAAAAAAATAGAAAAATACTCTCCGGCATATTTTTCTATTGTACTTACCAGGGACATTGTGAACGCTCCCTTGGCATTCACAGTGTTTCCTATCTGGTTGCATTTTGTGTGCAGCATACCATAATGCGACACCCAGCATTGCGGACACAGCGTATGCACGTCATATGCTAGTGTGTCCGGAACTGGGTAAGCACTATAGGCTTACATTGAGCCATATTTTTTTTTTTTTTACACTAGTATATGACGCGCTGCGCATCATACGCTAGTGTGAACCTAGCGTTAAACAGATTACCTCCCATATAAAGGTAGCGTTTAGAGAGGGACTGGTACTGGTTCCATTTCTTCTGAATATAAATACATTTCACAGCTGTCTAAGGCTGGGTTCACATGAGTGTATGATGCGCAGCGCATCATACACTAGTGTGAAAAAAAAAAAAAAATACCCAAGCGTACTTTTCAATTGTACTTAGCAGTGACAGCGTGAACACTCCCTAGGCGTTCACATCACTTCCTGTGTGTCGCATTTTGGGCGCGGCATATATACGTCAGCCAAAATGCAACACACAGTGTTCTGGACCCAGCGTATGCGTCTCATACGCTTGTGGGTCCGGAACTAGGTAAGTATCGTTAGCTTTCATTTGGCTGTTTTTTTATTTTTTACACGAGCGTATGATGCGCTGCACATCATACGCTCGTGTGAACCCAGCCTATCAAAGACTGGCTTATCTCTAGAGGCCTTTAAATGAAATTGCTTTCTCTCCATAACCAACAAAGAATGCAACATGGTCTAATCATCAGGGGAGGTTTGTGTAGTTTAACTGTTGCATGTATAAAGCCGCTCTTTAGGAGTTATTGTTAAGGACAAATGGAAGTAATTAGTACACAGTGATAATCACAGGGTAGACTCTATTGTACAGAGTAATAATAAGTAATAACCCCCCCAAGCTATGCATACCAATGTTACCAGATTCTACTCTGCAGCAGAGCTTACAATTTAACTCTTTGCTGGAAATGTACCTCTCCAGACAGAGTGGGACACAGCCATAGACTATTTTATTGTTAAATAACTGGGTCCTTATTCTGGCAGTGGATTGGGAAAACCTAATGTGACTGGATTGATAGACATTAAGAAAATGAGACTACACCTGGTCTTCAGAGTAATGACACAACCAGACTGGTCCTAGAAAATGAGCTGGATGTGGGAGGCCTAAGATACAGTGACATGGCCAACCTATTTTATGCCGTATTGATAGACATGAGAAGAAGACTTGCAGGTAAGAGGAAAATATACAGAAATGAGATGGTGGCGCAAACCTTAAATGAAGCTTCT
The DNA here is from genome assembly GCA_019650415.1 of Pipa parva. Lineage (NCBI taxonomy): Eukaryota > Metazoa > Chordata > Amphibia > Anura > Pipidae > Pipa > Pipa parva. The sequence goes on from WMED01007452.1 coordinate 10,296, forward strand.
GAGTTTTTGTACTGAGGAATTCCTTTTCTTTTTAAACTTCCCTCCTTTCTTCTTCCATTCCGCACAAAAAATTTAGCCAATGCCTTCCTCGAACCGATCGCCCCCAGGTTTTTCGGCCCCGGTTCCCCTTTTCCTTCCTTTCCAAGGAAGGCAGCCCAAAGAAATGTTTGGTCCTGCAACCAGCTTCTATATTGCAGCCATTGAGAAGTGGAGGGTGCTGGGTGCATGCTTTCCCTTAGGCTGCCTGCTGGACTTTTACAATCTGGTTGCTTGGCAATGGGGTAAATGCAAACTCTACAACAGAAGAAGAAAGGAAGGGAGCTGTATGCTAATCAATGCAATGAAAAGTTTACTTTCACTGCTTCCCTACACCCCTCCCTCCTTACTACTATTCCAAAACACAACATGCAGTGCTTAACCAAGATTCCCATCTAAAAACTTGGCTGGGGAGAACAGTGGGTTAATCCCAGAGCTATTCCCTTCCTTGTTAGCCAGGATTGTGTAGAAAAACATTAAATTCATTGGCTTGCTAATCTGTTCTTACACAGACAACAATAATCTTTCCTTAGGGCAAGGAAAGGAATCAGTTGAAAGGTGTGAGAAGAGCAATGTCAATCTGCTGCATAATATGAAACAACACAGGCCAGTGTGCACACTAGCTCAAATTCCCATTATCAAAGCAATAGTGAGGATTAGCCAAGGACTAATCAATACATTCACTAGCTTTGTTTACTTTGTAGCAACTATTTATTCTATTTTATATTTATTTTCTTATTTAATTGGCACCTATCGACTAATGAACTGACACTTTATGTTCCTGCTCTTGCTCTATATAGATTGTAAGCTCTATGGGGCAGGGACCTCCATCCTCGTTTCAATCATGGCCTGGCACTTAAAGTCATGTATTTTCTTGATTATATGTTTGTCATTTATTTCACTTTTTCTTTGTTAAACACTTTTTCCATGTCTGTATTATAACTGTATTGTTGGATTGTACAGCGCTGCGTAACCTAGTGGCGCTATATAAATAAAAATATGCATGCATACTTTGTAGCAAACTGCCTCTGTATTTCACTACGCTTTTTATTCTAACAAACTTTCTAATACAGCACTTGTAATAAAGTTATCTCTGAAGTTGAATTTGTGCATTTTATAGCTTTCTGTCTAATTTTATCTTTACTGATAGAAGCCATGTTGCTAAACATACTTCATCCAGGACCAATGTTTTCTATGGGGCTCTACATAAAACATATACAGGAAATTCTCCCTGAAGCCCAAGTTTAAAAGTTAAATATTATACTTATTATATTTTCTAGATAAAGTGTTTACTTTTTGTAGGCATATATTGAATATCTAGTAACTAGAAATGTATTTGCACACACCCCCAATGTGTCCCAATTATGCTGGACAGTCACGCTTTTAAATACTGCCTCGCAGTCCTTTGTCCCTCTCCTAGAGTCCCAATCCCCAGTCCTCCTCTCAGCCTCTACCTGATGACTGGCCTTAGGCTATTACATCACCGGCGAACAACCAAACAGGGAAAAGCGGGGATTCCACAGTGTCATCAGTACCAGGGGAAGAAGCACTGTCCTTCTCTGGCAAGTTGAGAGGTACAAAAAGTCTTTGTTGTGTGTACATTTAACAGAAAATCCTACAGCAGATGGTTTTATGATGTATCTGCAACTTGCATTTAATTCTAATTTTATTCTTATTTAAAGAAGAACTAAACTTTTGCTTAATCCATTATTAAAGTAAACAATAAATTGCAAATTAGTAGTGCTAAAATACACAGTGATCATAAATGTAAATTGATATAAACAACTAAAGTCCAATTAAAATAGTGCAGCTTCTTCTTAGTGTACTGAGTATCCACTTCTCAGAAAACCAAAACAAGCAAGAAAACCTAAAAAAGAGAAAAAGCGCAAAAAAAGGCATGGAGTGTAAAAAACGTTATTTATTCCAACAAAGAAAGAAAAATTGAATGTACTCACAAACATGAAGAGGTAAAGAGCTTATCATAAACAACTGGTCACTCTCAACGCGTTTCGCTGCTAATGACTTCTGTTGCAGCTTCGTTTTTTACACTATGAAGCTCTCTTTTGTCTCTCAATGGGGAATGCTCGTGAATACCTACTGCTGAATATGTATTCATGCTATTGGTGAATTGGAAGTCGTTGAACATCTGAATTACAGATATATTTTTTCTGCTGATCCTTCATCATCATTTGGTGAGCCTCTCCAATAATATCAGCCAAGCGCTGCCTGTCTCTACACTGAAGAGATGGTTTTTCATTGTTTCCACTTTTGTGCACAATATTAGCCTGTCCATTCAGAGGGCTTTATCTACACTTTTATTTTTTATTTACTCATTGATTAGACCCTTAGGTGTCTCCATCCTTTTTTTTGCGTTTTTTCTAGTTTTTAGGTTTTCTTAATCCATTATTAAATGGATATATATGATAGATAGGAACGTAATAAGCCTTAAAAGCATGGAGACGAAACTCACTATTAAGAAGTTATAAGCTCCTGCATCCTTTTGTTCCCTAAGGCTAGGTTCACACTAGCATATTTATGCACAGCGTATATACGCCTTGCATTAAAAAAAAAATGCGAATCCCTATGGAACTTACCACACTAGCACATAACGAGAGTACGCTTGAATGCTTGAGGTCGCATTTTTGCCGGTGTATATATGTTGCGTGAAGAATGCGCCCTGACAGGAGGAGCCGCTCACACTGAGGGAGCGCTCACACTGTGGGGGTTATTCACTAAGGTGGGAATTCGACTGTCAAATTCTCAAACAGTGGATTCCCATAGCAAATCCGCTACAATTTCCGCATTGTAAAGTTGCAACAATTTATTAATGTTAAGATTGCTACAATTTCCCATAATAAAGTTGCGACTGCGACAATACTCTCATTATAAAGACGCAACTGTAACAATAGCAGCCTATTGCGACTGTCTTTATCTGGCGAATTTGCACCTATACGCAACAATTTGGACTTTAGTGAATAACCCCCTGTATCTGGTAAGTACAGTAGAAAACCGTGTCTAGAATATACGCCAGACTGAAATACATGGTGTATTTTGTAAATACGCGGTGAAAAAAAGTACTAGTGTTAAACCTAGCCTAACTGTAATAGGCATTCATTTAGCGGTTTTAGAGAAGCCCCTTCCTCTCAGAAGTTTATATTCACTGATATAAGGGAGCTAGATGTACGAAAGTTAACCTGATTGGTTGATATAGGTTACTAGACCTCTGTTCTATTTATGCCTTTTGATTAATTACGCAGATAATTTCTTGATTCAGACCAAGACAGTCCCCTAGCCATCCTGCAGACATACATACTGTACAGTGCAATGTCTATAATAGGAGCAGCTATTAACATGCATAACATTTAATAGGTTTTCTGTGTATTTGTTGGGTGCATTTTTATTGAGGTGCTTCGGTAACTGAGCAGTCAACAAACCCTACAGTCTAGTGCCCATACAGCCATACGGCTCTGATCCGAACAACCTATAAATCAAGAAACGTTCACACAAGTCGCACAAAACTGCTGATTATAGCCTTACCACACTGTTCAAAATAATAAGCTGGGAGCCTACAATTTATACAGATTTCTTCCCCGTGCGGAATTATACAGCTGTTAATTTGGATCCATTTGAGTTAAAACATTTTTCCATTATCTCTGACAGTAAAAGGCTAATGTGTAAAAGCTCTGTTACATAAGCTCGGTAAACAAAAAGGCATTAAATGTGAGAGCTGAGAATACAATTTCTGGCTGTGCTAGTGTTTTTAGACTAGGCTAGACCAGCACAGAAGAACAGATCCTTTTCTAGCCTAAATTAAGGATAACCTGTTTTCTTACCCTCTGAATGAAAACTGATATTATGGATCATTATCATAAAGAAGTAGGAAACATATCCATCTAACCAGAGTCCTCCCACACAATGCTACTTATTGGCTTACCTGGAGGAAGGAAGGTATTATTAGCCCCTTTAGTGGGGAAAAAAAATCCACCTTTCACTAGAAATAGCAACCAGACTTTAACTGTGAGTTAACTCATATGAATTATCAGTATCATTTTTTGGTTTACTAGAAATTCATCCAACCCTTTCATAAAAATGTCATCGTATCTGCCAGGACAACCTCCTTGGGTGGGCAGATCCAGTGTCAGACTAGAGTGCTGGGGTCCCACTGGGAAACATGAGATCGGGGGTCCGAATGGGAAACAAGATCAGAGTCTCCCCAACAAATAAGAGATCGGATGGGCACTAGAAAATAGTAAATTATATCTGCAAATAACCCTATACTTGCATTACATTGACCCCAGGAATTAGCCATGATGGTACAGTTTGAAACTCCAGGGGGGGGGGGGGGGGGGGGGGAACCACTGAGGCTTGGGCACACCATAAACTCTGTGTCCTGGAAGGTCAGTGCAACACTGGGCATCCCATGTTTTTATTGCCCTCTGCACAGTTGTAGGTATGAATGGAAAAATCAAGATCAACTTTTGCAAAAAAGCTATATGTTTATTCAGGCAAAAATCAAGAGAAAATATCAATGATAATAAGCTTGATGTGTCCAGCCTGCTTTCTCATGAAGGAGTTAATACAAATAAAAAGCATGAACATGTAGTATACAGGGCCACGGAACACTGCAATAGGCTGGACCCTGCTAATTGATAGCTAAAATTGGCCAGTGGGAATTCCACCTTAATAGTAAAAACACATGCAATCTACAGAATGTAAGACAATCCTGTGGTTATGGTAGCAAACAGGAGTAATACGTTTTAGGCTAAACTAATTTATTAGTTAATAAATATATGTGTTAACATGAAACCTCGCATATAAGTTGGATAGGGGTGTCTGAGGTTTTCTGGGCATAAACAGCTACTTTGTGGTAACGTTAATTTTGGTGAGCAACAACAACACTGACTCCATCATGTTTAAAAGGAAATTAAATGTGACGCCTGTTGCATCTTGTTGCAAGTCACATCATTACCTTATTTAAGAAGCCACCATGCTGTTCAAGGCCATAATCAGGAAGGCTGTGAAACTATACTACACTACTACAGTGTTTTTATTCCTTGTACAGGGCGATTGGCCATATTCTAAGTCTAGGGGGAAATGGAATTAGAACATGCACAAGTTAATTTTCATATTATTAGGATTACCTAAATAATAGTAAAACAAAACAAAATGCCCAGTGCAGAATCTGCACCAGGGCCACTCAGGCATTTAGTTATGTCACCGTTATTTTGGGTACACAGTTTCTTATAGCTGTTTACTTTGCTGCTAGTTAGGTCTGATAGGCTGTACCCTGGTATGAAGACTGGTGGGTATTCTGCAGTGTATCTGGACAGAAGTGTACTCTGCACACTTGCTCTACACTTGTGGGGTATGTTTCACTGTATCTATCAGGAGCAGGATTAGGGATTGTTCCTGTTTAGTTGTATTTGTAAAACTGCCTTTTTTCACATTGGGTAGTTCTCTTCCTATTGCTTTCTTGTTCCTTGATTCTCACATCATAACATTTTCCCTTAAAGTGGACCTGTCAAGTCTACTTAACAGACCTCTTTATTTAGGAAGCAGGGAGTTGTCTTATCTGAATGCTAAGAGTATTCCATTAAGATTGTAGTAAAAGAGGCAAACTCCCTGCTTTTTTTCTGCTCTGATGCCAGACTTGAATCGGGTTAGGCAGGGCTAAAAGGATGACTGACACTAAAGTTCCTCCAATCAGATCCTTAAATCACGATCTAGTAGGGATCTTATTGGAGGAGCTATAATGTCAATCATTTATCTCCGCCTAATCCAACTTAAGATTCAAGTCTGGCATCGGAGCAGAAAGGAAGCAGGGAGTTTGCTTCTTTTGCTACAGTCTTAGTGGAATGCTTTTAGTATTCAGGTAAGACAACTCCCTGCTTCCTAAAAAAAAGTCTGTTAAGTAGACCTGACAGGTCCACTTAAACCGCATCCCCTGCAGTCATTTTCCTAACATTGCCCTTTTATTACTTTCACTTTGTGCCATGTCTTCTTCATTGCCCTCACATTCTGCTACCTCCTTAGGTGCCATTCTTCTCTCTATTTCTCATGTCCCATGTGTTGACCTTTCTTCACAGCTAGGCTGACTATTCCTGTTTATTCCCTAAGGCCAGGAAACCTCCACCAAAATCAGAGAACAACCTTCAAGAGTGAGCCCAGTTTTATCCTGCCTGAGCTCAAGGAATGGGTGGATTAACTTGCATTATTCTATCTCGTTCATTCAGTCTAAAGACATTTGCCTACTGGATAGAAGAATAACATTCAGTTGTTGTTTAGAGTGGTGATTGTAAATCTGACCATACAGCCAAATGAAAGCACAATGCACACACTAGTGGAGAACATAGATGGAATGAGTAGGAGACAAGCAGTCGTAGATCATTCTATTAGCAAATCTAAACAAGCAGCAGTTTGCACTGATTAGTGAAACTGCAACCCTAGACTGTCAAGCCCACAGTGGACCCAAGGCATTCATCTGCCCAGTCTTATTTATAGTATTTGGAGATAAATATGTTTAGTCTGTGTGTAATAAGTCATATAATAGCCACTGGCCCCTGAGTAATGTACCTAACTGTTTAAAACAAGGCAATATGTCATGTAGCTGTAGATGCTGGCCACAAACCCTATGAGCTGTGGCCACTGAGAAAACTGTATATAATGTAAGTAACTGGTTATCTGCAGGTCACTAAGCAAAATAATTCTGCTTAATGAACAGTTGTCAAACTGGGTAGCTGCAGTTACTGCACATGGTAACAAAGGGGAAATAACTTTAAGGGAGGTAGCCTACAATAAGCAGATAAAAACTTTCTCCTGTTCCAACCGACATACTGTAGATAAATGCCATTTTATTGCAATTGCAAAGTGTTTTGGAGTCTTGAAAGGGAAGTGATTTGGAAAGAAATGATTTTTCTCTGGCACTGTGCTTTAGAATTTGTCAGCCCTTTGCTTTGCATTATAAATCTGGCAACCATACGTTCTGTAATAATGAACAGCAGTTTTAATAACTAAATAAACCAGCTTTCTGCTCTCCAAAGGGGAGCATAGCAGAGCAACGCACTAGGTATAGCAGAATAGTGCAATGCTCTGCAGGTCTGGGAAATACTGGAGCAATGCTCTGCAGATGTAACACACACTAACAGAGATATGAAACAATGTTCTGTGGATTTAATGCAGTGTAAACAGGTCTGCGTGAAGTAAGGGATGGGGTGTATGTGCCGTGTAGACTCCTGTCAAATCTGACATAAAAACCCTGGGAATACTAGAGACTGACAGGGTTAAACTGTCAGTAGTTTTC
>WMED01007453.1:0-17631 GCA_019650415.1 Pipa parva
CTCATTAAAACGCAGTGAATATTCATGCTCATGAATATTCACTGCGTTTTAATGAGCTGTCGGCTGTTAGTGCGTCTGCGCCAGGTGAGTCTCTCTGCTTTTCTTTCTAAGTGTGCTGAGCCGCTGCTTTATCCCCACCTCCCGGAAGCTCTACACGATTACCCGATATTGCAGTTTTGCAATATCGGGTAATCACTGTGTGCAATATTATCGTGAACGATACATATCGCACACCCCTAATATTGTATAATTGAATATATGTGTGTAGTGATTATGTTATAAATGTCTACACTATTTTATGATTTTGTATGGAGTTTTGCACATTGCTTGTGTATAGACATTTGCACTAGATCAGCGGTTCTCAACCTTTTCGGCCGGCGACCCCGGCCCTGACGTCACCACGCCGCGACGTGATGACATTTCGGCCGAACGTCATCACGTACGCGCGTCACGTGGTGACGTTCGGCCGAAACGTCATCACGTCGCGCGTCACGTGGTGACATTTGCGGCTGACGTCACCCACAGGAACCCTTATAAGAAGGGTTCCTGCGGCACTTCCGGGAGTCGGAGGCGGTTCTCGACCCCCGTGGGACGGCCTCGCGACCCCGGCGGGGGTCGCGACCCACAGGTTGAGAACCGCTGCACTAGATGATTCATAGGTTATGATATGTCTAGTTTTTCATGTGTTTAATGCATTATTAAGCATGTATCGCTTTATAAAGAGGGTACACTAGTTGTGGTGGGAGGAGTGTTTGAAGGTATTTATATATGGTGGATTACAGGTGAAAGTTTGTACACTTGTGGAAGGGAGGCGTTTGCCACCCTGAAACGTTGTGTTTTTTTCTTTTTGTGTCCTGCAATAAAAATGGGGTTATTCCCCTAAAATAACACTGTGAGCAGCTAAAGGCATTTTTCCAGTATAGGTGGCAGTCCTGTTACAACAGCATCTTCCAAACCTCCATTTTATTGTTAAGGTACAGCACGCTAAACATTTATAGCTTTACGTATATATAGTTACAAGCATGGTGCATTTTGTTTATGGACTTTGCATGGATTCATTCTGCATTGTCGTTATTACATTGGAACTTTCTGCATTTTTAAATCCAATCCCCCCAAATCAGAAAATTTCCTGGAATCGAACACAATCACTTAATGACGTAGATGGTAGGTTGGGTGCTACTTGTCGTGGAGTTAGCGTAGCAGAAAGCCATGTTTAGAGGGAAGAGAGAAACATACAGGTTCTATAACACCAGTGTAATATTTCTGATTTGAGGTGTCATTTCTGAGTTTATATAAGCTTCTGTAATTATACTTAAATTGTGTGGATAATCCTTTGCAATGCATAGCTCCGACTAATAGTTGACCGTATTATGTCTAAATGCTCACAGCCAAATAGTAAGCAGCTCTTCATACATATGCCAGAGAAGGCAGTATTTCCACCTTACTAAGATTATAGAACTGTGTAATATGTCATCCATTTAGTTACACCCCCCATAAGTCTGTACAGTACCTGGAAATCACAGTCCTTTAAAAAGAACGGTAACTAAAAGATAGTTTGATAATGGCAATAAAGATGGGTGCTACCTACTGTTGCAGTGGACTAAAGCAAGTATTCCTGGACTCATGGTGGTGGTGGAGTGGTGGAGATGTGCTCTCTGAAAGGGGTTGACTCATTCTTCATTATCTGGCAGTCTGATAGTTCATTTCGGTTCCTGGACAGCGCTGTTTTCCAGAATTCATAGTGGTGACTAAGGGGGTTATTCTCTAAAGTCCGAATTCAACTTTCAAATTATCGAACAGCTGAAATCTGCGACCGCAACAATTCTCCCATTGCAAAGTCGGGATTGTGACAATTTTAAAGTCATGGCTGCGACAATATTTCCATAGTAAATTCGCGACTGCAACAATAGTCTCATTATAAAGACACGACTGCGACAGAACCAGTGTATTGTGACTGTCTTTAGCTGGCAAATTCACACCTTTTACGCGACAATTTGGACTTTAGAGAATAAACCCCCTAAGTTTTGGTAGAGGAGGGATAATGGCCTGGGGCAATATTTCAGAGTTTGGAATTCCAATGAAAGAAAATGTTACTGCTACAATATAAATAGACATTTTGTGTTGAGTCAAGCCAGAGCTATTGCTTGCATGTATTACATTGTCGTCCGTGTGTGATCCTACTAATCCATAGTATGGTGCATCTTTGGTGTGACATTTTCAACCCCTATGGTGTCGCAGAAGAGTCTCCTTCTTATGGACAGATAGTGTACATTTAATTATACATACACTTATGAAGTGAAACTTATGGGTGTGTGTGTATGCTGATAACGGAGAGGAGTGATGATGTATTGTTTTGTTAAAGGTTACTTCCTATACAAGGTTTAGAATGTAATAGCAATGAAACTTATAAACCATTTACTGCAATAAAACCAGTTCCATACAAATTCCAGACAAACACAAATTGAACTTGATGGTTGATCTCTGAAAAAGTGTTAAAGGTACGCACTGGAATGTATCTAGGCTATTTGTCTTTGACTCATGTTTTCTGTCAGGTTGACATTAAGCTGGATTTGAAGGGTAGTCTAGTTACTAAAGCTGCAAATCCTTCACATATATTCAGATAGTCTTCTTGGGAAGACAAGTGTCATGTTTTTCTTAAAAATGTTTCTATCCACTTGGAATCCATATATGCCACCCACTGGAAGCACAGCTGGTGAATATGTTGGTTTCTCAGCTACAGGGCAATCTTGTCTTGACTGAATAAAGTATTTCCTAGCTGTCTTTAAAGGCCAGTGGGTGACCATTGGCTTCTAGAAATTCCATGGAGGTGATACTGTTTGGGGGGCAGTATTTGAGATTCTCTGCACAGCGAAGCTGTTTTACATAAATCTATATTATGAGACCATTTTATTTAGGAATTATTCTTTCAGCTGTTTTGGTTATTTGAGAAGGTAACATATATAATTGTTACAGTGTAGCCAAAATGGAATTAAACGTATGATTCAGCACACAGTGCTGCATTGTGCTTTCCATTTGATAAACCCTCCGCTTGATAGGACCTTGACAGGACTTAATGTGATGTGATACAGATCCGCAGCTCATTGCCACTAGGATACCTGGACTCTAGTATCCATGAAGGAATAGACTGCATGTAGAGCACACATGCTGCTTACCAGCCCATCCATTTAGAAGTCATGCTTATGAGGCCTGCTTGGGGATTCGGCACGTAGAACTATTTTACTCTCAGTTGCGTTACATCACTTCGCACTACGTCCCTTGTCAGGGGACATTATCCTTCATTATTGTCCTCGTCCATCAACTCATTTTACGCTGACTGGATGAGAAAATCTCCTGTAATTCAATAACTGGAGAGAAGTCTCCTTTCTTGTTGGAAAGTGATCTCTGTTCTGGGGGTAAATGCAAATTAGAAATACAGGGGGAAGATTTTAGGCAGAGCAAAAAAAATATTTGTACTGTTAATGCAAACTACCATTTACCAGATGAAAATGCAATTCATTTAACTTCACTGCATTTATTTTCATATACATTACATATCTATCTTTCATATCTCTGTCTTTCTATTAGTATAACTAATAAAAAAAACATGAGACTTACCCAAATTTCACCTCTGTTTTATCCATTCTTCTCTCTTGTTTAAGGGGGACTAACCCATATTACCATCAACGTATGTATTTGACCACAGGTGTTAACAGGGTTACATGTAGGCACTTAACTACAATGCAGAATTATTTATATTAATAACATAGTTATACATTTCAATTGTAATATCTTTTAGAGAGGATTCCATTTTACCCCAGTTAGTCCAGCCCCCTTGGCTAAGCAGAGCCCATTTCTCACATCTGATTGGACTTTGCATTTTATCTGATCAATCGACTGCAGGTGCAGTGAACATTCTAATACCAGCCTTTAAATCATAATGTTACATTTCATGCCTTATTCTAATTGTTTTACAACCCTTGCAACATTTAACAACATGGCTGTTATCAGTAAAGATGAAAACAGACAGCATGAATTCAACTTTAACTTTTAACTAAGTGTTTGTGTTAAGGTAAAGTTTCTCTTACTAACAGATGGTGACACTGATCAAGGCACTTTTCAACAAAAATGTTTCATGGTGTGAGGATTACGTCTGGTCTAATTACAGCATAAAAAAAAAAGTAGTTTTTGTTGTGGACAGCGTACATTCGCAACATTTAGAGCACAGTGTTATGGCAACAATACTTGCCCCCGGAAGCAAAAAACTTGGTTAAATGGGAAATGTAGAAAAGGTGGAATGATTTGGATAGTGCGTCAAAAGAAAAATCAGATTATGGGAAGGTGCCTGGCCCACCATCAGGATGGTAACTAGCATAGCAATAGCTCATTAACTGGTACGAGAAGTTTGTTCTGGCATTAGGTTGTTATTTAGAAAGGTATAAAATGAAACCACTTACAAATTGGCTGTGCTGGTGAGAGTCACACAGGCCTAGGTGTTGGAGGATTAAGGTTTAAGAGCAAACCGAGGAAAGGAGAGTTTACTTTATACTTTTTGGCATGCCTATATGAGATATATTTTTGAGGGCAACGCATCGTTGCAGAATGGATTGCTTTTCACTTATTCCGGATAAGTGTTATTGATGTGTAACTCTTTAGACGCCTTAGGATTGTATAAATAAATAGATGCGTTCTGATATGAATGCACATGCTTCTGCAGTAGAACATGTATGAGTCCATGAACAGAAAGGTGTTACAATCTAGACAATATTCTTATGGAGAAGATGGTTAAATAGACTGGTCCAAGAGAGGAAAATTATAGTTCTCCTTGACCCTCTCATTATGTAAAGGGAAGCGCTAGTGAAATACTACCTGTTTATAGTATTGGATGATAGCTATAAATAGGCATTTCTATAAATATGTACTATTATTAACAGGTACTATATCAGGGGTGGGCAATTAGTTTTGCCATCTGGCGTGTGTAGAGTGCTGACGCCTATGGCATTTAGCCATGCCCCCCCATTTTTTACATCCTGACGTGGGCTGGTTGGAGACATCTGGAGGGCTGGATTCGGCCCGCGGGCCATAGTTTGCCCTCCCCTGTACTATACTATGTGAGTTCCCCTTTAATTGTTTTCCCTTAACAGTCTAAAAATAACATTGTAACTGAGGAACTGCTTCTGAAAGCTTATGTTGAAATTTTGAGGCTTCCAAGTCCCCCTCAAACATCTAATCAAGGAATCCATAGTTGGAACCCTGTCAAGTGAGCTGCATTTTCTCATTGCCCATGAGGGTTTCTCAGGAGAATTCATCAACAGGGTCAATCTTAAAGGAAGTCTAGTGACCTATAACAGCCAATCAGCTGTTTGCATTCACTGGTACAGGGAAACTGGAATTCTAAAAGCTAGCTGATGTTTGGTTGTTATGAGTTACTAGACCTCTGTATAGTAATGGATTTTCCTGTAATGTTTTTAATTCCTGGCCAAGAGTATGCTTGTTACAAACATAATGGGAAAGCATTATGCCTGACTCTTGGGCTCTATGAGGTGATGATCCCATCGAAGATATGAAAAATAAAACAAAAGTGCTAAATAAATAGGAATTATAGAAAGAGCTGTGCTTCAATGTGTAGTAAATAATATTCGCCTGTTCCAAAACCTATATTTCTTATGATTTAAATCCAGTTTTTTACTTTTACAGTAATTTATATTTTTATACGTCGGGGAGCTAAATTCACAGGCTGGCTGGCATTCTGACCAGCTAAATCACTCCTCCAGATAAGCAAATTGGCTTTCGTTGAGGCTCAAAGAAAAGGGAACTAAGGAGGGCACCAAGAGTCCCCTGACCTGGTATTCGTGTGTAAGCCTGGCTGATAGGCTATGGGGTCTGCATCGTAAACTGAGCACTTTCAGCTGGGGCAGGGTACTAAACCCCTTCAGTGGTGGTACTTTGCTCGTTTGTTTCAGTATTGAGACCATTCTGAAAGGGTTAATTTAGCTTAGTCATTTAACACGCCAGCCAGTCTGTGCCTTTAGCTACTCCTTAACCACCCCACCAATCACCAGTCCACACAATTGTATGTATTATTATTTACAGAGCCCTACTTTTGACATTTAAATCATGTCACTCTGCTGCCCCTCCCTACATATCTTCCCTTGTTTGCTTGTATGCGCCAAGCCGTCAACTCCACTCTTCACAAGGCAACCTTCTTCAGGAACCCCTCACCAAGACTTGCCCGTTCTTGTCTTAAACCCTTCTCTCTTGCTGCCCCTTATCTTTGGATTTCTAAACCCCTCTACCTCCACCAAGAGCAATCCATCAATATCTTCAAATTAAAATTAAAATCTTACTACTTGGAGCACTAGTTTTCATGTCTATATTAATATTTATGAAATTATATTCAAAATCTATATTTATTCTCTTATTTAATTGGCACCTGTAGCCAAATGAACTGTCACTTTATCATACTGCTCTTGGTACCCTCCTATATGTTTATGTACGTTTTCCTCCTATTTAGATTGTAAGCTCTATGGGGCAGGGACCGCCATCCTCTTGTTTCAATCATGGCCTGGCACTTAGAGCAATGTATTTTCTTAATTATATGCTTGTAATTTTCTTCCCTTGTTCTTCCATAGTTTACCCTTGTCTGTATTATTACTGGATTGTACAGGGCTGTGTAACCTTGTGGCACTTTATAAATAGAAATATACATACATACATACATACATACATACATACCGGTACATACATACATACATACATTTATGTATGTGTAATGTATATTGTATAAATAACAGAGTTTCAACATTGCTTTTTGTCTGGACCGACATTCACTTCCTAGAATGGTAAACACTCACTAACATCTAGTGGTACACAGTAAAAACGCCTGAACACAATGCCAGTCAAACATAAAGCACCTCCTTACCTTCTCTGAATGACACTAAAATTATACATACATACATACATACTACAGCCATACTTGTCAGCAGGAAAGTTCACATTAGCACACACACAGTCAATGGAGGAAGCCTGCCATAAAGTGTAACCTGATCAATGCTGTGCAGCATTAATAAATTATATACTCAAACCGTATAAATAACTGTTGCAACAATACTTAGGATTACTGAAGTATTATATCTAAAACTTCCCTTTAAAGGTTAATAATGTCCCTGCACCGTTTCGCGCTCAGAGGGATTCAATTTCAAGTCATTATTTATTTTATTTTATTTTTTAATTTTTTTTTGCAGTGTTTCATTTGCACTTTGGTAATTGTGTTTTAAGAAGAAACGTATTTGAAATTGTATCTGTGCAAATTTGTTACAAATTGTACCCTCTCCTACCCTGTCAGTTCCATAAACCAAAAACAAAAAAAAAAACTGGATCATATTATACGTCTCTTCTGCAAATGTAACACTAACCCGCTACATGCTTTAAAATCAGTGTTAACCAAAGCCCTGTGCTATTTTCGGTATTATGCACTAATCTGTGCAAGTCTGGAAATTGAAATATAAAGGCCGAAATATGGAAACTTACATAATGTTCAACCCGAAGGAGCGTCTGGAAACCCGGCTGTGTAATTTGCCTGCAAGAAATATATCCACACAAGGGACAAAGTTTAATTCTTACTTACCATTAAGTTGACATTCTTTTATCGTGAAGACATTCCCAGCCTCCCAAGTTTTAAAGGGCATATTTATGTAAATATAATTATGACTATTTTACTCCCTTAAAGGTTAAGATTTTAATGAGTTGTTTAGATTAGTTTGTCAGGCTGTACTTTTTACGACTGCTGCAGATGATTGCATCGTACACATACTTATTTTATAATTGCCTAAAACAAACTTAAGGATTTTATTTTTCCTAGCGCTTAAGTAGAAGTTTTCCTCTGCTCCCAACACACATTTTCTTTTCAATGACTCTAGGAGCGCCCAAATGGGAGATACAGTTTTACTACACTGTCTCTTTTTAACACCTATCTGTAAACGGCACAGAAAAAGAAGAATTTTTAATTAGTTGTGTTTTCAGATCTGTTTAACTGTTTTGGATGAGAGGTACTCTCGGTTCTGTCATTTTTAAAGGACATAAAGAGAGATGTATTTTTTGTTTTTGTTTTTTTTGTTTTTTTTGTATCCAGCAGATATTCTAATCATTTTAATTAGTACTACCTGTTCCTCTAGCCTCATTTTGCATAGACTTTTATTTAAATTGCCAACAACCTAAAGATTTTTTTTGTTTATTTTGTATAGGACACAAACTTGTATAATGTTAAATGACAAGTAACTGCAGTAAATAAAATTGATATTTGGATTTGCATAGAAGTTATTTCAAAGAACTTCTAGTGTCATCTTTGAAGTTGAATTCCTCATTTGCATATTTGTGTTGTTTCTCTCTCTCTCTCTGCTCGTTGCAATCTAATAGGGCTTTCTGGGGCACTTTATGAATATACGGTTTCAAAAGTAACAAACAATAGGACTGGGCAGGGTTATTTATCGGATTATTCCAAAGTCTGCTGGTCAAGTCGCTATTTTGAGATTTTAAATAGATCAGCTGATGAGGAAGTAGGTGTGAATCATTTCATCAACGGTGGTAATTAGAGACTGGACTGCTCCTTTAATGTGAATTTAAGAGAGAGAGTATTTTATTTGAATGACATATTTACTTTGACTTTGTTGGCGTTTCTGGGGCACATAACATGTAGTGTCTAAGTTTCAATTGTAGTGGCACAAGGTGTTTACACAACAGGTGAAAGATGGCTGCTGAAAGATGAAAAAACAAACAAAAAGCCAAAAAACAAGGAATTCAGTTACAAAGATAACATTTTTTACAAGTACTATTTATGAATAACCACTGCTTTAGGGCTGGTTCTTCCATTAGGCAAAAAGTCACAAAGAAAGCCATTCAGTTGTACATTTGGATCCTTTCTATGGGCAATAGCAACTGGACAGTATTATTATATCATTCATATAATTCATTTGGCATTACAGCTTGGATTTCCCAAGTAACTTGATTACAGTTTGAGTTCTTATATAGGTATTTTAACCACTGATTATATTAGGGTTTAAACAGAACCAGTTATGTATTGTATTCACTGTTTGTATTCTTTTTTTTCATTTAGAGTGTTTATCCAGAAGTTCTTCAGTGGATTCAGACCCGCGCAGACAACAATGGATTAATAAAATCTAGCAAGGTCTCTCTGAAAGTCTGTTCGTCACTCCTTCCTGATGTTGATGTGAGCCCATCTCTTGCTCCTCTCATAACCTCACCAGAAAACCTCTCATGTGAAGACTTTAGTCTAGAGAAATACAGCCAAAATCTCAACACCAAGAAGCTTGGTCAAATCGTGCTTTTTGCCGAAGTCACAACCACAACCTTTGATCTGCTTGATGGGTGAGTGTATAGAGTTATGATGGATGTTGCTGATTATTACCTTCTACAGTTCTACCAGTAAATAGTTCCAAAGGGAAAATAAAACATTTACTCACATGTACCTTCCTACTGAGTGTGATGAAAGTGTCCCAAGATATGCACAGGGGTTCCTTGTATCTTCTTTTATAGGAAATCATCGACGCCCTCTGTGATTGAAGGACCAGTAACACCAGAAAAAGAAAACCTCTTATTTTGGATTATTATGGCAGTTATTCCTAGATTGTGTTTTAAATATGTTATCTTTGAATCCATGGGTATTCACAGAGCAAAAAGTAAGGTGTGTGTGTGGGGGGGAGGTAGCGATATCATCGTCAAATGACACATTGTGAGTAGTCCTAAACTCCCATTGTACTAGGGCAGGACAAAGGGGTGCATCAGGAGGTCAGGACTACTCCAGATGTCTCCCTGCAGCTTCAGAAGGCTTTGGACTGATGGCCCTCTGGATGACCATGTTTGAATCCTAGTATGGATTGCTGCCCTCTTTTATCTTTTAAGTAAAAAACTATTCAAAGTACCGTATAGGAATAAATGTGGTGACAGTCCAAATGGCAATTTTTTTTTCTTTTTTTAAGTCCTACTGGTCCTTTAATGTAAGCCGTTTTCATTAGCCTTAACCTTCCTGTGGTGGGCATTCCCTTACTCGTTCTGATTTAACACCCTAGCAGTATTTTTCTTTAGCTTTGCGTACTGATATACCCTGTCTGAGAGTTCAGCGCTCGGGAGACCTGACACCTGTTTTATAGACCTGCCACTTGGATTGGTAAGAGGAGAACACAAGAGACTTCTCCTACCAATCAAAATGCAGCATCATCATAGACTTTACTTCCAGGTGTTGAGACCACTGGCACCACAACTCCAGAGTGAAATGGTCAACTAAATAGAGGAAAGGCACAGAACAAAAATATTACATATGAATGGCAAGGGAATGTCCAGCAATAGTAGGTCAGGCTGGTGACAACTTCCTGCAAGTTCTCTTTAACCAAGAGATGCAGTTGGTATCAATACATACAAAGCGGGAGTTGAACATGAGGAGCAGAGAGAAATAGTAGGCAAAGAGACACTTCAACTTCTTGTCATGCCAAATGGCAGCTGTGCTTGCTATTATTCTAAAATACACTGAACTAGTTTAGGTCTGTGTTTGGCATGTTCTGCATAGTTCAGCGTATCGCATACAGCGCATTCGTGTGGGGAAATCTTTCATTCCATAATTAGCGAGCTTGTGCCTTGTGTAGGATTCCTGCTGGTTTAATCCCGCCAATGTTATGTTAAAACAAACTCCACATTCCTTGCAATTTTTCATGAGCACAGCTGGAAAGAAAATCAGGAGCCTCGTCATTGGTGGCTTACACAGAATAATCAGAGAAAAATGCTTTATGGAAATATAACAGAATAGTTTAATCCCTAACTGTGTTATAACTGAACTCCAGTTAGCACTAGAGATATTGTATGGCAATATAAATAGTAGCCTTCAAGCACCCTGTGTTACTGCAGGGCTTACGATCTAATTATCGCTTTTACATAAAATGACTTACCCAAGGTGACCTGGCTAATTAAGGAAACTCCTTTATCCTAGTCAAGTAGCGATTTTAAGTTACGCCTTGAGATAAACGGAGGATAATAATTGAATATAAGTTTTACACGAACAGTCATCAATGAAAATTAAAAAAAAAAAGGGGTGGGGGTGCGCGCTAATGTGAATTTCTAACAGTTTTTCCACCAATGTTTAACCGCTTTTCCAATGTCTGGGTTTAGGCAGGTGTTCATAAGTCTGTCTGGACTAAAACATGGATTGTCACAAAAATGAAAAAATAAACTCAACTGCCTTTAAAAAACGGATGAAAAAAAAGAAAAGAATAATAAACTATAAAGCAGCCCACCTCTTAGCTTAGTTTTATTCCCACTCGTCAAGTCCCAGATTCTATTCTTTAAAGAGGAACTAAAGCCTGAAAAAAAGATTTAACCTTGAAATAATACACCTTATGCCCCGGGTTTTATTATTTTAGCTCAAAAGTGCCCCAGCCCAACAACAGTAAAGATTGATGCCTGTAAAGTTTCTCCTGGAGGTCAACATCTTTAAAATCTTAGTAAATAGTCTTCACTTGTGACCAGTCTCTGTGCACATGTTTTTAGTCTTTACTTCCAAGGAACCGAGTCAAGATTGGTTGGCTAGAAAGTCATTACAATTTAGACAATTCAGGTATCCTGTACCATAGATCATTATTCATTTAATTTTTAATCTGGATTGGGAATAAGAATGCTCTATAGACAGCATTGAGTTATAATATTTTCTATTCAGCAGAAATGAACTACAACCCCATACTATACCCTGGTTACTCATGTGATCTGATGCATACTAAGGTTAGCAATTTTTTATTAAGCTATGCAATGTCCAAACAAGTTGGTTTCCCATCAGCCCCTAATCATGGGTATTTTATAAAAATTAGTTTAAAGGGAGTGTTACCAGATAATCCTTTTATCAATGCAGTTTAAGATTCCATCTCGTATTACATCTGTAGTACAAAATACCCAGATCATACTGTACATGACAGCATTCCTAAAGGGTACTGGTATGTATTTAAAACATTGATATTCTGCAGATTTAGTTTTGATGGGTTTGAATATAGTAATGATCTTTTCTGTTAATTATAGTTATTTGAAGAAAATTAATTGTAAAATGAAAAATACTGTATGCAGGTCTGAATAACAATACAAAAAGTGGTATGTTGGTATGGACAATTAGCTTCATAGCGTTGCATAAGACTAAATTATTCGTGCTTACACAATTGTAGGCTTTAATTTATTTAGTTAAAATACAGTGCATCAAACAGAACCCTAGGCTGGGGCCCCACTGGGGCCACACTAGCATTTTAACACCTGGCAAATATTTTGTAGTAAAGAGTAGAGTAAGTAGAGTAAAAAGATGTTAAGGCAACCAGGGATTACTAAAAGGCCCATACTTCTGTCACTCAGAGTAATAAGAAATGATATAGAAAATACAACCAGTGCACATGGGAAACATTACTCATTACTTCTAAAGTTTTCTAGCCTCTTGAATGTTAGTAAAAAAATCCAAGCACACCACCTAAAATAATCATATGCCCGAGGTGCTGTCCCAAAATGACTAAGCAAATATAATGCAAAAGCAGTTGGCCAGCACATCTGGGTCTTGAAAGTAGTTAAAACATCCAAAAATGTATTAACTCCTAATTTAAAAATACATATTAATGCATAAGGTGCAAAATAGAGCTCATGTGCTCATGTTCCCCCTCTTGGGGGCAAAAACGGCTGTGATCAAGGCCTGAGGGGGGCGTACGTGAGCTGTGTTTTGTACCTTATGCATTAATATGTGTTTTTAGAATATAAGTTAATAAATTTTTGGATGTTTTAACTATTTTCAAGACCCAGGAGTGCTGGCCAACTGTTTTTGCTTTATATACTCTTGGTTGTTAGGATAGATTTATATACGACAGGCACACTATGAAGTGTTCTGTTTCCATAACCGCTAATGTTATACGTTAAATCCTGCCGCTTATTTATTACTGTGGGGGTTACTGAGTAAAGTTCAAATTGTCTTGTAAAGGTGTGAATTCGCCACTTTCCTATATTCGTGTATTCAGCAAACTCTGCGATGTGGTGAATTCACCAGCTAACGACGGTCGCACACTGAACAATAGACAGCTACAATAGACGGATACTTACACGATCGTAACTTTACACTGTTTAGTGAATAAGGAGTAGAGAATCAGGGCGTAGCAAATTCTCCCTTTAGTCAATAACCCCATAAGTCCTTACATAGTAGTTGCAATACAGTATTTCTAAAGCAGACATGTTTCTCATTTGTCCCCATTGGTTCTATTATTCTGATTGGCTAAAGGATAATCCAGTCTGAAAACTTTCTGATACTTTAATTGGCTATGGGTTGGTCACAGTCTGTGAAGCTTCTAAAGCCACTGATAACTTTCAATAAATAAATATTTAACCAGTTTTCAATTTTGAGAAATCCTTCTGTGCAGCTGATTGAATAAATACTAATTTGTCATTCATATTTATTTTCCCCCATTTTGTAATCTTCTGTGTATATAATTGTAAATAGCTCAGCATGCTCACTAAAACAGAAGAACCATATTTTAAACCCTTTCGAGATGTTTTTAAAAGGGAAACAAAAATACACAGTTTAGATTTCAAGCTTCAAGGTTGTAACAACAAGCTATGGTTTCAGTTTGGCTTGTGGTCACTGGTGAGCAAATTTACTGGAATTAGTTGTTGAAATCACTTTCAGTCTTTGAAATCCGAAGATTTCCATTCGAATAGCTGCAACGGGAATAATGAAACCTAATTTTATATTTCTTTCTTTTTTTTTTGTCTACGACAAAAGAGAAATTTGCAGATTTTATTGAGTTGTAAGTGTTTTTATTTCACTGGTTAACCTGCAGAATCAACACTGATTGCTGCTGTTACTGTTTTCAGCTAGAAACTCTGTATTTGGCACCGTTTCACTGCAATTTAATGTGATGATTTGGAATGTTTTCTGCTACTTGGTCACAGCAATTTTTAATGAAAATTATGACTGGAATGCTCTGGGTTTCTATAAAAATGCAAATTTAGAAATTATATATATATTTTCTAGCTGTACAAGGCGTTAAGAAACACAACACCACAAGACACACAATTGCATTGCTTGAAAATAATAATATATAACAAATGAGGCGGCGCAATATTAAATACAATTATGATTAATAGTGAACGAAAAGTTTGAAAAGTTCAAAAACAATTTTTGATTGCAGCTTTCCCAAATGATGAAGTGTGCTTCAAAACCTCTTTAATGGAAACAAACGATAAACTGGAAAGGAAGCGCAAAAACCAACGTCACTAAGTGCCTTATCATAAATTAGTGGTCAGTAGTGCAATATCCCAAACATGCCAAATGATGTGATGGGAAGGGAAGTGAGATACAAAATTTAATAGGAAACAGCACCACACGTGTTGTTCAATGATCTGCTCACCAGATTAAGCTGAAATTCAGGCTCTACAAATGCACTAGGATATCACTTGAAGTAATTAACCGGCAAATCTTCAAAGGTACACAATCTGGCCCGCACAACTCAGTATAGAGATGGTATATCACTCTTTAGGGGTCTCATCCACAACACGACAGGTGATAACGTCTCACAAATCAAAGGCCATAGGACAAACGAAAGGTACTTCCATAGTGTGAATCCATATTTATTATAGATAACAGAATATAAAAGAATATATAGATATATATATATATTTATATATACTCACAAACAGACTTGTAAAAATCAGCTCATAAAAATAATTGAAAATAATAATAGTACAAGGCATCCATTTTGTTGTTTTAGACACGCCCCCTCACTCTCTGATGCTTATGTACTAAAGACTTGTGCTGCAGATCCAAGTGTCTGAAAGAGGAAGGGGGCATGGATATCTTGTACTGGTGGGGAAAAAAGTGATGCGAGAGCTCATAACTCCTTATGGGGGAATCATAACTCAGCATGTTAACAGTTTTTGGGGGTTGTTTATCAATGTGGGAATTTGACTGTTGAAGTGAATTCTCATCCCTTCGGGTTGCTACGCTCTGATTCTCTACTCCTTATTCACTAAACAGCGGACTCCCATTGTAAAGTTGCGACCGCATCAGTAGCTGTCCATTGGGTAGTGTACGACCGTCGTTAGCTGGCGAATTCGCCACATAGCAGAGTTTACTGAATAACCAAATATGGGGAATTCAAATATGGGAAATATGTGGCAAATTCACACCTTTACGTGACACTTTGGACTTGGATAAATAACCACATTATTGTTCTTATTTATCAGACCTGCCAATTTAATAAGAGATTGAGCCCTAGCTTAGTTCTTCTTTAATCTGGGGGATCTGTTCAAACTAAGCAGATTTTAATGCAAGAACACAGCATATTGCTTCTCATTGTGCTATCAGATAATATAATCAGGCTGTAATATTAGTGAGGTCTTAGGCGAGATTAGTCCTTAGTAAAGCAAATGGATTTCTGTTGCTTCCATTAAACAAGAAACCATATTCTGTCAGATGTTTGATGCTTAGTTTATAGCTCAATGTTCATTTTGTAGCAATAATTACGATTATAAACATTCTTAACATATGTACTGTGAGTTTCAAGTTTTGTCAGTTCTTTAATGAAGTTTATAGCTCCATTCTATATTCTGGCAGTTTATTAACAACAAGTAATTGTAAGGGTTTATACAAACACTGTCATGTTTAACTGTACTAATAAAACATGACATACCCACAAAACAAGGTTCTTGACACAGATCCAGATCTTGTAGTACTAACAGCCAGCTTTGAGTGGTGCCTCCCAGCAGACGCACAAAGATATCCATAGATGCAGTGCTGATATAGTTTTCCTTCATGTGCTAGTGACTGTTTACTGGTTGAAGGGAAGATTTGGGGGGGTTATTGACTAAAGTCCAAATTTTTGTGTGAAGGTGTGAATTTGCCAGCTAGCCATGGTCACAATAGACTGCTACTGTTGCATCTTCATTATGGGAATATTGTTGCTGTGGCAACTTTAAAATTGTTGCGGAATCTGCTGTTTGAGGATTGTTACAGTCAAATTCTCACTTTACTTAATAACCTCCTCTTGTCTTCAGAAATCAATTACTAAAGACCCGAGAGGGTCTGTGGGGATTGGAAGTCAGCAGGCTGTGAGAGAGGGCTGAGATTGAGCAATCTTCATGTACAAAGAAATAGGCCTGGGTTCAGGAGAAGATATTTGAATAAGATTTGCACTGCAACACAACCTACTTTATGGTAGGTACTTTGCTACATGCTTTACTGCACCTTTAAAAAAAAAATGTAGTGAGAGTCAGAAAAGGGCAAGCTCAAAATTACTTAAAATTGTTTTCTTACGACGGCTGATCCTGGAGGGCATCGCGGTAATGTTAAAGAACATGATGTATTCACGACAGTAGCACAAGTTATCATTCGAATGCGCGCGTTTTCTGTTTGTTATTCTCCATCTTTTCCTTTGTTGGGCACTGCAGCGATGATACAAATATCTAATAACCTGGGCAAATTCCAACCACAGAACAAGTACCTTCTGTGCCAACGATAATAAAACACATATACATTAATATGTAAAATATCAACACAGGCCATCTGGAGATCTAATGAATAATCAAGGGATTCCAAATTAAACCTTAGATTCCCCCCCCCCCACCTTCCCTGAATCTTTAGGACAACACTGTCAAATTCAATCTAGTCAGCCCGAGCCGAGAATCAATTTTTCAAACTTTTATGACAAGCCTAATAGTTTCCACCTGTTGTTTGAGCTTGAGCCTTGACTGGCAATGTTACCAGGCAGAGTGGAATCGTATACAGAGCCTTATTAGGCCCCGGCTGTTTCTCCACTGTGAGTTCACTCATCCATTAAATTAGTTCCATCCTATTTCTCCCCCAGCTCACACTGATTTTCATGTATATATTTCTTGGCAGTGAACAAGGGTGGCAGGCAAATCGTTCCCAGCGCGGCGGTGTATGCACTTTCAGCACTGCGTTTGGTCTGAAAATCAGCTAATCGAAGGCAGGCTGAAATGGATCTGCCCTCTTTCTTTGGCTGTCTTGTGCAATTTGGTACTTTTGTTATGAAGGGACTCATTTTAATATTGTGCCCATTCTAATTGCCTTGATTCTGGACACGGCAGTAAGTTGTCGGCTTAAATGCTTGCTTGATACGATGTGAACAATTGCAAATATGACATTTTCTGCAAGTCTTTTCTCTATGGATAGGGAACTAATAAAGTTATATTGCGGTGTGGCAGTAAGGGCAGCCTGAACTATAGGAAATATAGATGTTGTTTTCATGGAAAATGTCTTGAGAATAATTGTAGGATTTTACCTCTGAGGCTGATGGGACACTAGGTGGATTAACACTGCACATTCATCTGTGGTTGTGGAAAATACCTATCTGAGCTATTCATTAGGGTGTTGGATGGGGATAAATGATGATTGACATTATAGCTCCTCCAATCAGATTCCTTAAGTCATGATCTAGCAGGGATCTGACTGGAGGAGGTATAATGTCAATCATCATCACCTGACCCAGGAAAGAAAAGTCAGGCTGACAGGGAAGATGACGGAGAGAAATATTGTTTAAAGGAACATTTTTTAAAATACATATATATTTACAAAAACATTTATTTCATTAGTACAAC
>WMED01007454.1:0-17630 GCA_019650415.1 Pipa parva
TAAGTCGAGTACACGATTTTACATGACTTTTTTAACCTAAATTTCTCGACTTATACACGATAACTTAGAAGATTGCCTCTCCTGGGTCATTTATAACTTCTTGCGTTATCACCTTTGCTTATTAAAATCGTTATCTTGCAACTGCTCACATCAAAAGGCAACATTGGCAAGGATGTCTAGACACTGTGAAATGTTAATTAACCCTAAGTTCCATCTTTAACATTACAAATCCTTTAAAGGTCATAAAATGAACTTACTAGGATCTGACATTCATAGTCTATACTCATGTAATAAAAAACCCAGGCTATGCTTGGCTTCATTTACATGCCCACATAATAATGTAATTAAGGACAAACGAGTCAACAGTTTTGTGAACAGCTGTTTTTGTTAATAAGTGTTTCCTTCTCTTAGTAAAGAAACATATGCTGCAAGTTGCTTACAAAATATGAGAGTAATAAGTTCTTTGAAACCACAGTCTCTGCCTGTAACACTGGGACCAATTCTGAGACTAAAACAAAGTAATTTGTACATTTGTAAATCTTTTTTATTCAAGGTCAGTTGTATTAAAAAAATACTTTATATTATGACTTGTTAAAATAAGGAACATACTTTAAGCCAGCATGTGTATTACTCAACAGAAAACCAAAGTCATAGGATATTTGATAGCAGGCTTATATAGCTTGTATTGGGTTTCATTGTGTCTTATGAACAATTAAAGATTACAGTGCAGCAAAGTTCAGCTTAGTTGTGTATTGCAATAAAATAGATCATTCACCAGCTTTCCAGTCTTACAAATGCCCAATCGTGCTTTTAAACTGCACAACTGGAAAAAATACATGCTGCATGACTAATTAGTAATCATATTCTATGGGTGAAATGTATTAAAGTCAGAAAGGTAGCCTTAAAGTATGGCTACCTTTCTGTCGAAAAATATCAAAAAATCAAGATAGAAAAAACTTGCGCAGTAATCTCACGGGAACAACATGAGATCTTGCGCAATAAACTCGGAGAGACCAAGGGCGAAA
Organism: Pipa parva; assembly: GCA_019650415.1. Classification (NCBI taxonomy): domain Eukaryota; kingdom Metazoa; phylum Chordata; class Amphibia; order Anura; family Pipidae; genus Pipa; species Pipa parva. The sequence goes on from WMED01007454.1 coordinate 1,026, forward strand.
TTTACTAAGGGCGAAGCGATCGCCCGAAGTTAAATTCCGTTTTTTTTTAATGTGCAAAATTTCGATCGATTTCCGATCATGCGATCGGAAAACAATCGAAATTCCGATCATGCGATCGTAAATCGATCGAAATTCCGATCATGCGATTGGAGATCGATCCGAATTCCGATCGTGCGATCGGAAATCGATCCGAATTCCGCATGTGCGGTAAAATTTGCGATCGGGCGGAAAAATTCCGCCATTAATAAATTTCGCCCCAAGAGCGGTTTTTCTGACTTTAATAAACTTCGCTCTATGTATGTTGCCGGCTGCACTCAGTTCTGTACAAGAACCAAGTGAGAGTTTGAAATGTTAGGTTCTTAGTATAAGGAAACACAGAAACATATGTAGATTTTGGAATTTCTGTATGTATACTTTATTTCCACTAAGTTATGCAGTGCTGTACTGTTCAACAATACAATTATAATACAGATATAGTACAAGGGAAGTGATGTAAATTACACTTTAAGAGCCAGGCAATGATTGAAACAAGAGAATGGAGGTCCCTGTCCTGTAGAGCTTCCAATCTAAATGCAATTTTGCCCTTGTATACTTATTATTAAAGTGATATTATTGTCTCTTCCTTTTTAAATCAACTAGTTTCATAACATTATGGAACTGCTTTTTTTCTGACTGAAGATACAAAGTTTCCATTATTAATTAAATGAATTAGATATTTCCGTGCTGTTAATAAATGTCTCTTTCAATGTAGCAATGTGTATTATATAATAGTTTATATATTATAATAGTTAAATAGTTAACTGTTTATGTACATGAAATTGAGGCATAATTATAACTAACATTTTTTAAATTTATCTGTTTATTGCAATTTTCAATTTTCAACTCTCTTTTCAGTTTTCTTTACCACTTACCTGTGATTTTTGTCTGAATTTGAATGACAACTCATTCTTTTGCTTGGGTTATTTTTAAGGAAAAAATGTTTCAAAATTGTCAAGAAGCCAAATGAAATTATTTTACTTTTTACCAAAGATGGCTGGCTGTTTTTTTTTGGGGGGGCAAACAGTAAAAATAACATATAGTCATCAACATAAAGAACATGCTTTATAAATATTCTATGAATGAATTACTTTGTCTCCCATAGGGGTGTGCGATATGTATCGTTCAGGATACTATCGCACACCGGGTTGTATCGATGTTGCAAGACGGCAATATCGGGTTATCGAGCGGCTCTGTGTTTGCAGCCTGTGCACCGCTCTCTTTCTCCCTCCTCCCAGCCTGTTGCTCTGTGTAACAGTGTCAGCGTGTGAGTGCTCCCCTCCTTCTCTCTGGTGCTGCTGCTGCCTGCGCTCCCCTCCCCGCTGGCTGGAGTCTAACCTACCCGCACCACCTACTTGGAGTTTGGACAGGGGGGGGTCGTTGCGATGGGGGGGTGCCGGAATGGGGGGCTCCAATAGGGCCAGAGCCGGCTCTGCCCGGGACCAGCAGTTTGGTTCTCTGTTTGTTACTCTATGCTATTGAATAGACTTGTATTCGTTCCAGTGAACTCTACACAAACTCACTTTTTGTCATTTTCCTTATAAACTGTATATATTTCTATAAGTGAAAGAGTAACCTTATTTTAGTAAATTAGACCTGCTGGACGTTTGGCATGGCAGTGTTCCTTGAATTCCTTCCATAATTTACAGTAACTATGGATTAACTACCTTAGCAACTCAGCATACTTGAGAGGAAGAAAATAAACCTTTTGCTGTGTAAACATGCCAGATGTGGTGTTTGCTTTTTTACAAACTCCTTCAGTTAATCTGAGAATTAATAGCTAAGTTATAGCAGGTGAAGGGCTCTTGCTCCACCACTGGTTCCAGGTTACCATCACTGGGGAGCCTTTTGGGACTGGAATGTATTGAAAAATCTTCTGAAAATCCAAACAAAAAGGGAAGTCTACATTTGTGTGCATCAAGCAATATTACAACTGACCCACAATCTTGTCTGTAGTGCTATGATTAGCTGCCTTTTAACATTCCTGTCTTTGTTACTAGTAGGTACTTTGGAAAATAATATTCTCTGTGCAATATGAACTGACTTTCCGCCTAGATTGCAATCGGATAGAAAGTTTCCAGGGGGTGCACAATATGGAGAACCTATATGGATACCTACTGTATGTGACATACTAATCACAGTATTAGACTATCACCACTATTTATATATTCACTAAATAGTGGTGATAGTCTAATACTGTGATTAGTATGTCACATACTGTAGGTGTCAGTATACTATACTGAACTGCTCATCCTCATTTAAGCCAGTGTCTTTTTTTTTTTTTTTTTTTTTTGCTTGTGGTTTTTTTTTTTTATAATATGCAAAATATCGTCCATTATCGTTATCGCCAAAATTACAAATAATATCGAGAGATCATTTTTTAGCAATATCGCCCACCCCTAGTCTCCCAATGCAATTATCACCCACAGGTCTTATTTCAGCCATAAACATGTTTACTGCACAGTGATCAGCCCATCTTAGATTCTCAATGACAAAACAAAGATGGCCAGTGCTTACCTGCACATACAGAATACAATGCCATAGATGGCCAGTGCTTACCTGCACATACAGAATACAATGCCATAGATGGCCAGTGCTTACCTGCACATACAGAATACAATGCCATAGATGGCCAGTGTTTACCTGCACATACAGAATACAATGCCATAGATTGCCAGTGTTTACATGCACATACAGAATACAATGCCATAGATGGCCAGTGCTTACCTGCACATACAGAATACAATGCCATAGATGGCCAGTGCTTACCTGCACATACAGAATACAATGCCATAGATGGCCAGTGCTTACCTGCACATACAGAATACAATGCCATAGATGGCCAGTGCTTACCTGCACATACAGAATACAATGCCATAGATGGCCAGTGTTTACCTGCACATACAGAATACAATGCCATAGATGGTCTGTGCTTACATGTACATACACTATACAATGCCATAGATGGCCAGAGCTTACATGTACATACACTATACAATGCCATAGATGGCCAGAGCTTACATGTACATACACTATACAATGCCATAGATGGCCATTGCTTACATGCACATACACTATACATTGCCACAGCAATTGTTGGCACAGAACTTTTAAAATAACACATTAGGGGTATTATTAGGGTAGTAAATGCTAACAGATGATTGGTTGTTGAGGGGTACAAGACCACTATTTTCCATACAAGAGATGCCCATAGTCTAAACTCATATGTTCTAAGCCCAGCCATCTTTGATGTAGATAAAGTACTGGTATGTGCCCAGGTTATGTATTATTATATAGGGAAGATAAATGACTGTTGGGCTGGTGACCACTGAAGAGAACTTTTGAACAAGCAATCTAGAGACTGTCATGTTAAAATAGTACAAAGGCCAATAAGGTATCTAATATTAAGTGATTATACTAATAAGTATATAGAAATATAGTATCTAAAATTAATGATAGGTGGATAATTGCAACTATTGCATTTGATTTATAGCATAGTATAATTTACATTACGGCCTGTAGAGTATTAAAAATAGATACATTTTGGATTGTTTAGTTAATGTTTTCAACTGATAAATGATTCATGCAGCAAGGTTACTTCACATTTTACTACCTTCATCCTACCATCCACAGATTAGATTAAATCCCCATTTACTGCATTATATTAATATTTTCAATGACAGACTAATCTATGAAATAAATGTGTCAGTTTCTATGGAGACACTGTAATGGCTATAAGCAGCAAAAGAAAGTGCCTGCAGGCCACACAAGATGCTTAATGTACAGATTAAGTATGAACACATTATTTATTGCAAAGCCATCAAGCCAAGAATATTTAGTGATCTCATTTTAGATCTGGTCATTTGACCTGAGCCAATTTACTTAGCAGCTAATACTGAACATTTGAAGGCTTAATATGTTTTTCCTGCATTTAGTATTATTGCTGGCTAATATTATGCGGTTAAACTATTTAAAGGTTATAACACTGAGCTTCCATTTGATTTAGAAAAACTAAACTTCATAATGCATTGAATATCAACAATCAATTCTGAGTATTTAGAAGCAGAATTTTGTGTGTATTTATTTGAAATCACTATGTCAGGTTTTCGAACTTGGAAATGTAATAATTTATTGTGCGTCTCGTTTCTAAGGAAGGTTTGTGCATTTCTTTTTCTTAGATACTGAACTGTCAAGCCACATAAAATGAATTATGCATTTTGTAATAACAGCCACAAAACCCTAAAACCACATCATTATTACATATGGTTTATTCTAGGATGCCTAAAATAGTGTAAACTACCAAACTATGTTGATTTCCATGGTCTGTTCATTATGAAAATTAGTTAAGCCCATGTTATAATTTCTCTTTGTAAACATGCAACTAAAAAAACGATTTGTCATAATTTAAGAGTCCTTGCCTACATAATTCATAATTCCTTTGATTCCATTACATGTAATTCCATTATATATATATAATGACAAAACAGGGTACCATGGTAACCAATATTTTGCAACTGGGATTTAAAAGGACACTGCATGAAGAAACCATCACGTGATATTCAGTACCCCTCCCCATGAATTCATAAGAAGCATTTAAAGGGCAGCTATTATAAATAGAAGTTATAATCCTTATCGAAACCCTTGATTCTCAAAAATTTCAATCTTTTTATTCGGTCAGTTGGTCACCATGGTATCTTTTTTTTTTTATCTTCTCCTTGAACATTTTAAATGCTGTGATACTATATCACTGCTTTATTCTAAAGGGTTTTGGGTGTGTATCAATGGAAATAATTGATTGGTTTAAGTTGGAAACCGATATATATGTTGCTTATATAGGCATATAAGACTGAACGTACACTTTTTTACTCACGAGTTAACTGAGAGTAACTCTAAGGCAGGGCTGGGGACTAGGGGTAGACAGCATTGGCAGCCACTGAAGACACTGCCTATGCTGCTGGTAGGGGGTACTGTACTGCTGGGTGCTCCCTTCCCCAGCTTTCCTCTGCACTAGCATTAATAGTGTTGATGCTCACAGGAAGTGACCCAGTTGAGTGGAGCGCTTAGGCTATTAACATTACAGCAGAGAAGAGCCAGGGCTGGAGAAAAAAGAGGGCAACCAGCAGGACAGCACCACCACCCCACACCCTTAATAGATAAAAAATGGTAAAGGAACAAGGATTCATGGGCCTTGGGCTACAAAAAACATTGTTCTAGCCCTGCTTTAATTGACATGTAAAAAGTGACACATTAAATATGTGATGTTTTGGTTTACACTGCAGCAGTGCGTTGTGTATTCTACCACATATATGGCTGCAGAAATGTATATCAAACATATTCAAGCTGACATTAAACAGTTGGACTTGGTATCTTCTAGTGGGTCTCAGCATGCACAGCTAAACAAACAATCCTCCTTTGGTTAATTCATAACAAGGTAATGATATCTCTTTTAAACTACCCCATTATAGGGGGTTCAATAGTGATACCCAATACATCTAATAATGAACTTTTTTATGAAAAAATTTTAACATTACATATATCACATATTATACAGTACATATTATTATACATATTACCTTTGAAGTGGGGAGTCTTTACACTTTGATTCTACATAGAAAATATAATGCAGCATCGATTATGCTGCTGGGTGGGTTATACACAGAAAAAAACTTTCTTAATTGGTTTACTTAAAATTATTTTGTTTAAAATCTACTTCATGTCAGATGGGATCAAATGCTACTTTGTCATGTGGGATGGCTGGAAGATCACCATATATACTGTGATGTCTCATTTGCCGCACATTGTTTGGCATGATGGAGATACATTGATGATGTGTTTGTAGTATGTCAGGGTTACTTCGAATCCCTATTGTGATTTCATATTTTTCTCAGTAGCATCCATCTCAATATTTCTATGTCTATGCTAGCTGATATCAGTTTTATGTTTTTGGATGTGACAGTAACTATAACACAGATGGGAATTCATATGTCATTATAAATTAAATGTTACTGTAGCTTTCATCCATTGGGTACCAAACAGGCCATCCCTATAGGGCATAATACAGGATCAGTAGGAAAGTGAATGAACCTGAAAATAGGAAATTACAGACATGAATAATGACAAAAGACTATTAAAGGAAGCTAGGAGGAAAGTCTTTATCTTCCACTAGAATGAGACAAGATGGTGCTTTATTTTATGTAAGTGGTGAGTTGAAAAATGTTCCTGTGTGCAGTGAAACATTCCCAATACCATGTGATTTTTCTAATAAACATTGGTTTTAATGTCATTTTTTTGCTCGGTGTTGTGTGTGTGTGATCCAATTTCTACATGTGAGAGCTAGACAGTGTTTCCTACATTCACAAGCCAACCATCTTGAGATTGCTATACTATATATATACTGTATAATATATATATATATATATTGCTTGCTTGTATATATGATTATATTGTTTTTATGGAATTGCAGAAAATAATTGCAGGTAGCAGGTGAACGCAAACTATCCTGTAGAGAATTTATAATCATGGAAATATACATTGACAAACAATGGCATTAACCCCTACTTTAGCTCTTATAGCTAATTAAGCAGCAAATATGGCAAAAATGATTCAAAACATTATGAAGAATAACGTCAGGTTTGGATAAATATTTGCATATAAAGGAGCATAATTATCATGTCACGTCTGAAGCGGAAAGATGTCATAATATAAGAAAGTCTTGTCTTACATTGATGAACTCAGTAGCGTGGAATTCATATAGTTTATTACCACAGTATAGGGAATGAATAGCCATGTCATATTTCCGTTTATGGGGATATTTGCTGTTAATGGAACAAATATAACAATTGCCAGTTCAGTTGTATATTTGAAAATACAGTATGAATTTGTACAATTAGTAAGATATGTCATCCTACAGTAACTGTTATTATATATATTATATATATCATATATTATATGACTGCAACACACTTCTGGCAATCATCTGACATTTAATAGACATGTGTACCTACCCTTGTAGTATTAAATAAGTCATGTGGATGCTTATTCCAAGATCACCTGATCACCATATCTGCCCTGCAGAAAATGGCACACGTGGCTCCACTCCTTTGCCTTTTACCTCACTCTTTCTTGCTTCTTGTGGTTTAGCACCTAAATAAGTCCACCAATAGCGTTGCTATGCTTTTACCATCTCAAGGAGTACACTGGCCCATACTCTGGACTATTTTCTAAATACAAAAGTATCTTATCGTGATGTAACTTATTGTTTCTTACATATAGTAAAGTCCAGACTGTAATTACCATTGCTGACAATAAAAAAAAATATTGCTAAAAAACAAAAGCAGTATATCTTTTCAGTCCGACACCTTTTTCTGAATAAGACTTTCTTCTATCATTAGTAAAGCAATGGTGTATGCTGTTTGATACATTAACTATAGTTTTGTTTTTATTTTTCATTTTGAATTTAAATACGAGTCCAATAAGGTCATTCGCTGCTGAAGATTACTTTGCTAATTATACTTTTATTTACAATGAAAGGGAATGGCAGATCATAATCTTATTTTCTGTAAGCATTAAATGCAAAGGCAGAATAAGAGACCAGAAGCTTATTTACAAATTTCTGTTACTCTTTGTAATGGAAACAGAAGAGTATTTTTATACCTGTGCTATATTACTTTATGACTTATAATTATATAGAGACTTTGCAGAACATTATTCTTTACCCCCTGACCTGGAATCTGTTTGCCTTATTACTATCAATAGATTACTTTTATCCAGCAAATGAAATGACTATGTTCAGTTATATAAGACTTGTATTTAATTATACAATATCTTGCAACATTTATTAGTAGGGTGACTGACATGTATTTTCATATTGAGTAAAATGTTTTATAAGTGCTGCTACCATTATATAAATGTGGTTTATCAGCAAGGAGTAGACTGATCATGATAGAAAATCAGTATTTTTACTTCTAATTGAAAGAATAACCTGTTGTGTTTTTTTGTTGTTTTTTTTGTGTGGATGATATACCAGTAGTATTCACTGTTCTATTTAAAATGTCATTAAAATATGAATCACAAATGTATAGACTTGAGCTATTTATTCAATTGACTTTTTTTAGTAACTTTTTCTACCAAACATTATGACACATTTTATATGTATGATGATTTTTTACAATGGGCAATATCTATTTCATCATATGTTTGTTTGGTTTCCATTTAAATTAATTTAAACATGGCTATATATTGTACGCTTGTCCCTGAATTCTGTTTGCCACTCTAGATTGATGAAAATATTATTTACTGCTGGGATTAAATGACAGGACCTCAATCACACCCCTAGTTAGTAACTCTTAAATAACACAAGGAAAATAAAAAATCCATGTGGTTTGGCATGATTGTTCCGCTTACATAGTACTTTATATAATGTTACCTTTCTTGGTTTGAATTGTTCTGTTTGTGTGTGTTTTTCTGTTAATTGAACAAACTCCCCATTCTGTTCCATTATTTTGTATGGAACTTTGGTTAATAGGTGAAGTGCCCCTGAATGCTCAATAGACAAAACTTGGCTGCAACCTTCAAACAAAAAGAGAAAGAACAGGAATAGATGACCTTCCAATAAAAATGGCAGCTTTCTTTTTATGTAGTTACTCAAAAAAACTTTACATTTTTTTACAATTATTCAAAGTCACATTTGTGAAGGTGATAAACGCAAAACTAGTTTTATACCGAGATGTTAACGATTTTTTATTCAGCACATGTAACATACATCAGGTTTATGTGAACTCTTCTTTGACAACGACCTTCTTACCCCTTGCTTCTATCCATTTTGGCAAGTGAAAGCTAAATGGTTTTTGTTTGTTTTTTTTGCCAAATAGAATTTCTGGTTCTTTTTCTAATTTGGATGAGATATTTTCATTTCATTCACGTATGAACCATTAACTGTTTTTTTCACTTTTTCTGTTGTTGCTCAGGAATTGTAAGGACCAGTAATACCACAGTTTGTTTTGTTCCTTGAGGTCACAGCCATCTTTGATCTGATACGTAAAAAAGAGACCCGAATAGTCCGGTTGTTTCCTATGGAACATAATTAATATTCGTGAAGGGACCCAGAATTCCCACATAAACCAATAAAATTCAACATAAAATATGCACAGGAATAACTGTCATGCCAATCCAAATAGCAATTTTTATTTACTTCACATTAACTGGACCTTTTAAAATCAGATTGGAAAAACATATATGAAAATTTGAATTTGCTTGTGGATTGAATACACTGCAATGTGTGCTATGACTGGCTTCTTTCCATGGATGATACTGAACAAGCTATAGGCAATAATTTTTGTCATTTCCCTCATTACCACATGCAGGTTATTATACTCTATGGACCACTGTTTGGGATTGATTCAGGTATTTTCACAAGCAGTAAACTATGAGGAAACATTGACTGTGACAGCACACAAAATTGCTGTTTGGCCCATGGAGTACAGTGACTTGTGGTTGCTGCCACACTAAGGGGGATATTTATAAAGTTCATTAAGTGGTCAAAAAACTTTTTGACTATATATATCCCTCTTTAGTATATGTAGCCTTAGCCTTACAATGACAGGCTCAGGAGGTACAGATCGAAGCTGGGTGCACAACAAATCTTAAGAAGATCTAACAACCATCTAGTTTCTAGTCAGTGCTTTGAGTCCTGAAAGCTACTGCATCATGGGTCTTTAGTTTCTTTATATGGTTTTGGCTGATGCTGTCCCTTTAATTACTAAAGCAATGGTACAGATAGAAACTGTAAGACTTTTCACAATGTTGTGTGATAGCTACCAGGTCTGCATATAATTTTGCTTCTGTTTAGGGCTTAAAACTATTTGTCATGTTGTAAGAAAAAGGGTACTGTGAAAAAGATAGAATTATAACTCAAAGTATGCTTATAAAATAAGCTAATAAGTCATGTACGCAATACAATGATTCATGTTTTTATTAAGTTATATATATATACGATTTGACCCCAGTTTTGATTCCGGCAACAAAACGCATATTGTATTGTGACACTGCCCTTAAGTCGCAGAAACTGCTATCTCGTGTATAACAAACAAAACAGGAGCTTTTCAACATGGAATCTTGAAAGTTATAATATATCATTAATTGACCAATAACAGCCAATTATCATTGAGTTAGCAAGGGTATTCCTTATGTCTAATTGCTTTGTCTTTTGACTGTAGAAATCTTTGATCTGGTAAATAAACAAATTCCCATTTAATGCCTTTGTTCTCAATTAGACTTGAGATTATACATATGGATGACTCAGCCAAAAGACTGACAAAGAGAAAATAAAAGTATTAGTTAATTTAACAGTTTGGAAGTGCACATTTATTGGATGAAAGGAAAAAACAGTAAGCATTTTTTACATGTTCTTCTGTATTATTGCTCATTTAAAATATTGTTTCTCGCCAGTTTTATTTTTTGCCTTATTGGGATTTAGCATTCTTGAAATTACATTTTTTTCATGTTTTTAACTTTACATAAAATCGTTTTCCATAACAGGCACGATGAAAGTACCAGTCTGGCAGGTTCCAGAACAATAGAAAACCTCATCGTCAAAAATACCCAAGCATTATCTTTAAAATGAGTTAAAAAAGGCAATTTTCTTTTTCATACTATTTTATTGTCATTCCACAGATTTGATTTTAATCAGTAGGGAATATTGCTAAAAAGTATACATATAATTGTGTTAACATTTAGCGAAAATATTTGCAGCATTTCAATTAATGCACCTCTAAATGTTAATCTCATTTTATAATAAAATGTTACTTTTTACTTTTTAATAATGTAAGTGAATATCAAAAATAAACCAATCACACCGTCGTGTAGATGATAAAATGACCTTGAGGGCAACTTCCTTTGTATTGTAATAATCTGCTTGTGTATTCCACATTTGCCACATATTGTATATAAATGTATACAGTAATACAAAGTACTTTAATAGCTAATCTCACTTATATAGAAACAAAAACAATACTGTACATTATAGCATAAATATACCATTCACTGCTCCAACAAAGCTTACAATCTAATATCCTAAAACTGTACTTACTATAGTCAGTTTAATCAGCAGCCAATTGACATACCAGTCTGCTGTTGGACTTTGGCATCAAAATCATAGATACATGGAGAAAACATTTAAATCATATACATATGTTTCCTGGGTAGAATTGAACTCAGGCCCCAGGAAGCTAACTGCTAAGCCACTATACTGGAGCTAAATAATATAGTTTCAAGCATATGGGTGAAGTAATGGGTTAGGAATATCAATGATTGCTTGCAGCATGGAGCAGTTGAAAGGTACGCTCAGTCATGCATTAAGAGTCCTTCTGCAGCCACATTACAGTTTACTAGCTGTATTCAGTTAATTTGCTTTTTTGGGTTTCATACATGCAGCACATAATTATAAATATATGCTGCCAGAAAAAGCTTTTAAATACAGTCTCACCACAAATATGCAATAGTATAAGTTTATGAGGTTTGGACTTATGAATGTATGATTGTTCATTTTTCCAGCTATCCTGCTCCATAAATAGAGCCTTGTTGGAGTTAATAGTTATATGCTTACCATGGCAATCCGAATGCTTATATGTAAACATTTAGTCATGTTCCTGTATTATCTTAGTAGCAAATGAGTAAAGCACCTTTAGATATGCTATCCTTGTTCAAACAAGCAGCAGCTGTGCTATTGTTCTAGGCCTTCAAATAAATGTGAATTTTAATGACCCAGAGTAGAGGAAGATAAAGCTAGAGATACCATACTAAGAAATGTCTTTGTTAGAGATCAATACACGACATTTATTTTTCCCTTTATAACCATTGTGTTGATTAGGCAAAATGATATTTTATATTTTAGAAAAAGTTTAAATCCTCCATGTGCTTTAATTGCCATTTTATACTGTAGTAACTATAATAACCGCTAGATGTGCTGAACTACAGTGCAGTATACAGGAAATTTGTTCGATCACCATAAAAGTATATTATATATATACAGTATACTGTATATATAAAAGGTATGTGTATGTAAAATACATTGCACAACTAAGCTTTAAAAGTATGGTAACACAAAAACAATTAAAATGCCCCAAAACTGTGTCAAGTGCTCAGTTTTAAAGCTGAGCTTTCTTGGAAACTTCTTGAATATGTATTATCAAACTTTATATAAAACAAAGGGAATGGCTGGGGTTTGTTTAACCAACGCATACAACATGGCTGCTATCAGTAAATATAAAAACAAACACAAACCAAAACAAACAAGAATTCAACTTAAAAGAGTATTTTTTTTATATGTGTAGTATTTAAATGACTGGGATGACAATCCAAATGGGAATTTTTCTGGTGTTACTTGTCCTTTAAAAACTTTTAGAAAAATGAAAACTTCATTAATTATTTTTACTACTTGGTAACCACCAGCAACCAATAAGCATTTATCAATTACTGGTATAGAAAAGCTAAAATAATAAAAGCCAATCAATGTGGCAATGGATTACTAGATCAGAACAATCTTTGTTTGTTTGTTTATATGTATGTATGTATGTATAATTTTATTTATAAATAAATTTACGCAGAACTATGCAATTCAGCATTACAAATATAATACAGACATGGGAAAATGCATTAAACAATACAAGTATAATATCACAAGGATAATGCTAGGCTGAGTTTGACACAAGAGGTTGGAGGTCACTGCTGTGTAGAGCTTACAATCTAAATGTTTATACTCTTAGATCTTTAACTTCTGAAATAACACATTGGGGGGCGAAATTTATTAAACTCAGAAAAGCCTTTTCAGCTTTTCCGAGTTTAATCGGGAGAAGACTTTGAAGTTTCTCGCAATAAGTATCGCGAGATTTGCCTCGATTGATACTTGCCGTGAGAAACTTTTTCTTATTAAATATATCCGTGGTAATGGTGGCCATACAGTATAGCTACCCCTCCATGGATATATTCAATAAAAAAAAGTTTCTTACTGCAAGTATCAATCAAGGTAAATCTCGCGATAGTTACCAGGAGAATCTTCAAAGCATTCTCCCGAGTTATTAAGATTAAAGTGCAAACGGCTTTTCCGAGTTTAACAAATTTCGCCCAGATCTGAATGTGTTTATACATGCTGTGTGAAACTGTGAAATATGCTCCATACATAACATTTTAGTTATAAAATTGTGCCTGAAAAATCAGACCTCAAAGTTATGTATGTATGTATATTTTTATTCATATAGCGCCACTAGGTTACGCAGTGCTGTACAATCCAACAACTTTTCAAGCACCTGAAATGCAGGCAGCGCACAGAAGATAGTTCCATTGTTACATGTTTATTTTCCATCTGAATTAATACATTTTGTAATAGCTACTGACTTGCTGTATATTTCTTGAGATGATCTGAAATGAAATGCAAACTGATGTGACTCAGTTCTAATAAATCAGCAAACATATTTCGGCTTTTCTGAACATCATAAAAAGAAAGTTTTTCTGCTTTAAATTTAATTTGATAAATGCTTGCCATATGTGTGCACAAGGTTGAAGATATTGAAATATCAGTATGCAACATTGGTAGGTAGACATATTTCTCACTTATACCACTCTAACAGGGGAATTAATCCATGGGGAAAACATTACTTTAATTCTAGTTACCCTGTAATAGTGAATGCTAATAGCTGATTGGTGGCTAGAGGGAGATTAAGGGGTAATGGGTTGCAGAATTTTTGTTTTGTCCTATATTGATACAGCTCTCCGGCTGGTGATAGTATAAGGTAATTAGAGCCAAAGCTATAAGAGAAATTAGTTTTTTTATTTGAAGCAGTTGCAATTTAAGGAAAGCTTTTTTTATAGGTTTATCAGCAGAAGTTAGTGTGGCTACATATTGGGCTACTGAAAGGAGATTCTACTGTGTCCCTCAGTCTTGTGTTTTCTTTCATTCTTCTCACTTCCCTCAGCTATATCTTTACTAGGTTTCTGGATTACATTCAAATGAATTGTGTTTGATGCTCATTCTTTTCCTCCCTTGTTGACTTACAGTGAACATAGTTTCTTAGGCTAGGTTTACACTAGCGTATGATCGCAGCACATAATACGCTAGTGTGAAAAAAAAATATGGCTCAATGCAAGCCGATATTACTTACCTAGTTCCGGACACACTAAGAGCGTATTACGCTGGGTCCGGAATGCTGTGTTTTGCATTTTGGTCGGCATATTATCCACTGCACCCAAAACCACATAGGAAGTGCTGTGAAAGCTGAACACTGTCATTGGTAACTGGAACATGTAGGGAAACTCCGGCACTCCAATGTAGTAAAAACCAGTAACGTTTATTGATCCATTTTAAAATCCAAGCTCGGTGTATTTTTCTTTTTTTTTTTTTCACTACCGTATTGTGCGTTGAGCATAATACTCTAGTGTGAACCTAGCCTTAGGATCAGACTGGGTCACTTGATGCTTGAGACCCACCAGAAAAAAACTGACATCTGGGCCCCACATGCCTTGTGTCAGCAAAGAAACTTTTCTTTTCTGAGCTCTGCCTGTACTTCAGGTGCTTGAAGTGTCCACATCTCACAGGATCATTAATTAATAGCACAGAGCAATCCTGTGACACAGAGGGAGTAAAATAATTTTCATTTATATTTTTATTGATTTCATATACATGCAATAACAATGAACATGGAATGCATATATAACTTTGACAATGATTACTATTCGTACTGGTATTTCTCTAAGCTTACAAATGACAGAATACTCAAGTTTATCAATGTCAGTTCAGTTCTGTCCTATTCAATAAACAATAAACCATTGTCTTGTGTCAGTCTAATTTGTCAATGGGGAGTTGGGTATTGGGTTGGTGAAAGGAAAAGGTAGGGAGTTACTGAGGGAAGTGGAGGGCTTAGTGACAGAGGATTTCAGATCTTGTTTTTGCAGAGCATTTGGTATTCTTCTGTTTATGTAAATAGGGTCCATGGTAGCCATGTGGTTTGGTGGGGCCATTTTGTTTGTGGTCATTTGATGAAAGTTCTTCAAACTTTTCCAGTTCGTATAGAATGTTTTTCTATCACTCGTAATGCAGCCAGAGTGCAGGAGAGAGAGGAGGTCTTACTTTTATCTCTTTTGTTATTGAAGACTATTTCCCTCCAGTACACGTCCCAGTACCTCATAACCACTTCTACTGGAGCACCGGTCCTTCCCAACTAAGTACTGAGCTCTGTTTATTGTTATATTTCCTATAACACTCATGTCTCTCTGTGATGTATCGTTATAATTATGAGCACCAGTTACTGGGCTGAATTCCAGCAGTTCCCTAACAGCAATGTGCTATAAAACTTCACCAAAAAGGAGCATGATCGTAACAGAAAGGACAGACAATGACAGAGAACAGGTAAAGTGGTCTTGGGCACATCCCCCTTAGCTTGCTTATAGCATATATAGGGATCATTATTTCACATTGAAAACAAACATTTTCCAGTATTAGTATTAGTTAAATATTATTGTTTAAATCAGTTTTTTAAACGTTCATAATCACTTTGAACAAGCAGTTTTCCACGGTGGCTTTAGGAACTTTTAGTTATTTTATGACATGGCAGACAGATTTTTTAAAATAAAGTCTTTTTTTTTAAGTATGAAAGGAAGTTTCTATCTGCTGTTTAATTTCCTCCCTAAAATGCTGGTCTGTTTAGTTTAATATATTTGCTGCCAGAGGGGTTTGCTATTCAACAACAATGTATTCTAAACTCTTCTGGCTGCACAGGAGTTAATCTAGGTCTGTGAAAGTTTATTCTTAACCAAAGGAACTTTTTTTTTTTCTCTCTTGTAAGTAGGTTAAAATGTGAGTTGCATGGCCTCGGGGCTTGGTATTTTTGTTCACTGTTCAAAGCCCCTTTAAGTGGGCCTCTTTACAGACTTTAAATTGTATGCTTGTAAGGTTGATTTGAATTAAAATTACTAGTGATTTCTCTATTCTCTATGTATATAACATCCTTTCGTTTAGAAAGTTAAAAAAAAGTGTTTATATAGTGATAAATAAATATATCTGTTTAATGGGAGGATTTTACAGAATTTTATTTGGCCTGTAACTTTCCTTAGTAATCAAAATTGACTTAGTAAACAAATGCTTGTAAATTTGTGGAAATATATTTGCATTGTGTATATAAGAAAACAATGTTTAGGGTGGTTTATTCTCTAAAGTCCAAACTCGACTGTCGAATTCTCAAACAGCGGATTCCCATATCAAATCCGCGACTGCGACAATTCTCCCATTGTAAAATCGCGACCGCAACAATTTTTTAAAGTTTCCAGAACTTCCTTGATCAAAAATGTGTAATAACCAAAAGGTTCTAAGGAGAAAGCGCATAAAACAACATAGTGCAACCTGTATAAACAAATTATGTAAGGAGAGACAAAAGCCCTCGAAAACCAATAAGTGGAAACTGTGTTGAAACGTATGAAATAAAACCACCACGTGAGATATGTAAAATGGCCGCTCACCGACTTCAATAAATAAATTCACTTCAAACTACAGATGGTTAGGCAAACTTCCAAATGATATATTCT
>WMED01007455.1:0-17629 GCA_019650415.1 Pipa parva
ACTTTACAAATTTATTTTACTATTTTGTTAGAGGACTAGCGCATCCAAAACACTTCATTTTGTATCTCTTAACATGTTCTTCTTAGTGACATCTGCATTGATAACTCTATATGAACATCATATCCCTTTAAGAGGTGAATAGCATATCCCTTTAGGAGGTGAATACCATATCCCTTTTAGAGGTGAAAACTGTATCCCTTTAAGAGGTGACTATACTATCCCTTTAAAAGGTGAATATCATATACTTTTAACAGGTGAACACCATATCACTTTAAGAGGTGGGGTTAACAGACATTTTAAATTTGTAATTTGAGCAGTGATTTTTGTCTATGATTAAGCGTACTATTGTAAGATGTGGGATTTGAGGCTGTCTCCTGTCTTTTTTTAATGATTTGAAATAAAGAGTGCACTTTTATCTGGATATTGGATATGCCGGACCACTTTTTTGTTTTGTAACCAGATAGTTTCCCAATACAAAAATAAATAAATAAAAACATTATTAGAGAAGATTCGTACATTATTACTAAGAGCTGGGAGAGAGCCCTGTTTGTGTGTAAGGAGATATAAAGTCTTTTTTTTTAACATTTCATTATTTATCACAAAACCAATATATTGTTTGTTTGTTTTTTATTTGTTTGTTTTTTTAAACATCATTTTCCTACTATTATCTCCCCTACATTATTGTTGTGCTGTTATGAAATACCCTGACTGTTTAGTAACATTTAGATATTGTTACAATTGTAAACTGCTCTTTGGTATAAAAGATTCTTCTTACTTTAAAAAAAGAGCTAATTATAACAACTGAAATAATAATTCAGCTAAGCATGGCTTGGGCTGTTGGGCTTAGTGCGAACATTGAATTTATTTGCTGGATACTTATAGAAAAAGAACAAATACATTATATTAGAAAAGTTAAAAGCAAAACAACAAAAAAAAGGGAATTTGTTTCTCCTTTGAAAAGAGTTATTTCTATTGGGTAAAATTAATATTGTTTTTGCAAATTTCCAAATATATTCCCCTCTTAACAAGCAATATGAAATATGCAGTGTGGAGGTCTATAGTAGAGTCAGTTATTCAGAACTCTGTTCAGTACTACATTAGGCAGATTTTATGGGGGTTATTCTCTAAAATCTAATTAGGGGGGAATTCACCATAGTGCGAAGTGAGCTCCGGATCCTTTGCCTCACTTCGCACAGACTGTTATACGCTCGCTGATTTCCTGCACGCGCACATCAGTGAACGCTTTAAAGGGATTCCAGTCTCAGCGAGACCACTCGAGTCGCCTTGCTGAGACTGGAATCCCTTTAAAGCGTTTGCTGATGTCCGCGTGCAGGACATCAGCGAGCGCATAACAGTCTGTGCGAAGTGAGGCGAAGGATCCGGACCTCACTTCGCACTATGGTGAATTCCCCCCTAAATTGTTGCGTAACTGTGTGGATTGGCCAGCTAAAGACAGTCGCAATAGACTGCTACTGTTGTCGTGTTGTTATAATGAGAATATTGTCTCAGTCATGACTTTACAATGGGAGAATTGTCGCAGTCTCGGATTTGCTATGGGAATCTGCTGTTTGACAATTCGACAGTCGAATTTGGACTTTAGAGAATAACCCCCACTGTATGTCTTCCTCTTTTAAAAGTATTATTATGGAAGCACAAATATCTTTATATGGCTAGATGTACAACCAATTACCCAGTAAGATATTACTACTGTGGTCCAATTAATTGAAGTAATTTTAAAAAAAATCCATTGAACTTTGATCCTCAGATATGTATTACATAACACTAAATAAGAGCCTTAAGGACAGTGTCACAGGAGGCATTTTGATTGCCTGGTGACTTCACTACCTGTGATAAAATGCATTTTGTCATGGTTACCCTTTCATTGATAGCAGGTTTTGACACAGTAGCCATTGAAATCAAGGTGTTTTGTCGACGCTTCGACACCTCATGTGTCATGGCCCTAAGCAATGTCTCAGCAAGTGTGTAAAAGGGTTTGCATGGTTCATGTTACAATTGTATTTTTTGACAAGAATGGGGTCAGCTATGCAATTAAGGCAAAATAACATCATTTGATAAAACTCCACTAAATATCCACAGCCTGATGCCAAAGGTTAAAAATATATGGCATTATTAGAAGCAGTGCTATAGATTAGGTTGCACTGAGAGCTGTGTTTAGTTTACACCCATTGCATAGCAACAAGGACACACTTCATGCTATCACAGATCCCTTGTAAAGCCTGGTTTTAAAATCAGCAAGTGTTCAACAAAATTTAAAGGGACATCAGATCAATTTGGGATTTTGAAAATGTTAAAAATTATGCATGCTTCTTATTAAAAGAAGGAAACAATTTGGGTATGGCAGATTCTATTTTCTATTTTTTTTTCATTTTGGAGGTAAAGCTAGACTAGCAAATTGCTGTTTATTTTGTTAGCATCAGTGAAAGATCATTAATTGTATCTAGGCCATTGAAATCCATATATAAATCCAAATATCTAAAAAATAAGTATCATTATCCAAAATAACCTGTGCTCATGTTTTCTGGAAAATATACTGAAAAATTAAATGAATTAAGGTATATAAGTACTATTTCTTACTACTGGAAATAGCACAGTGTAACCAAAGGACTTATAACTCTGTCCATAGACAGGAGTGGGTGACTGCATGCAGCGTGTTGCATTATGATGCAAGTGGTTTACTGCTGGTTAGACTGAATGAATGAATCTATAAAGAGAATGTAAAGTAACATACAAAGAGATATATTACTGCATGTGCATTTCATCTGCAACAATTTTCAGACTTTAGTGAATAACCCCGAGGACATGATTGACTAAAGAGTGACTTCATCAGTCTTATCTCCAATAATAGTTGCAAATTCACTTGTCAGATAAGAGGACAGTGGTGAGCGCTGTCGGATGAGTTGAGTGGCGTAGTCAGTTGGATATGAGTAGAAAGCGAAGCCCTGCCATCAGTCTACGCAATTTGATTAGTTGAAAACTATTACAATACGCCTAAAATTGGAAGTTAACCTTTAAAAAAGATCCTCCCTTATATGATTTGATGGCCCATCTGTGAACATTTTCATGTTCCTCTAAGGTTTTCTATAGATTGCTACCCAAAAGACATTGGTTTTTATGTATGTAGGTTTATGAGCATTAATCTTGACATTACCCTTTTTGAAGGTTATTTTGTGGTCTAAGCTCAGCGCACGTATCAAATCATCAGTCCAAAAGGCTTCAAACGTTATCACATTCATTGTGGGGCCAATGAGAATGTTCCCCTCACCGTAAAACCCCCCCCCACAACGAACGTGATGACATATGAGGTCTTACAGCGGAATGGAGCTTTGTGCTGAATCTTGTGTGTGAAGTGCAGTGAGAAGTCTGCCTCGGTACAGTGTAAATACAGGACAGTTCAAGCTGTGACTGCAATGATTCAACATACTATGAGGTATGTATTAAATATGTCTTATTTTGCAGCTTTAGTTCTCCTTTAAAGTGATGTATACTTGTGATATTATACTATGTCATGTTTAATTCACTTTTCCCATGTCTGTATTACATTAGTATTGCTGAATTGTACAGCGCTGCGTAAATTTGTGGAGCTTTATAAATAAAATTATACATACATTATATGTGGATGTATTCAGCTGCCCCTTTAATGCAAAGCACTAAAACACCTGATTGTGCCTTTGCCCAAAGAGAAACTATTTCATACTAACTGTAGTTTTCATTTCCTGGTCCTTCATCATGTAAGCAATCCTATCCTATTTTGGTGCTAAGTTATGAAAACAAGCTAAGAGTGGGCTGTTTGAGTAGAAGGGGCTCAGTTAGAATGCTGATTTAACGAGTGGCAAGAAAAAGAATAATATAGTAGGTATGGAGACATCTAAATTTCTAACCAAAGTCTGAGGGCTAATTATCATTCAGTATTTGTGTGTTTAACTTCTATGCCTGAGGAAGTTAGTGAATTAACTGTTGAACTGCATAGGGTGGTTCAACTAATACATACTGGATATGGAATAGGGACCTAAAGTTGGGAAGGTAACTGGATTTGCTTAATCCTGAAGTGTTTCCTTGGATGAATATAAATAAGCTTTTAGTCACACTTGGCTTGGATTCTAGTTTTGGATTCAGAGAAAAAAGATGCACAAGACCCAAGCAAGCTTTAAAAAATTCCTTGATTTAGCTTTAGGTTTCCTCTTACTACATCCCCAATCCTGCTGGCAGATAAAATATTTCAGCTGAGGACCATGAGAAATACATGTCCTACTACTGATTATCGTTTTTTTCCCTGAAGAAGCCAGAGGCACACAGCAGCGAAACGCGTAGGAATAGTGCCTTTATTCATTGTGGACTGTTCGATCATTATTGGATCTGTGTTATCAACGTTTATTTGCATCATTGAATTGGGTTCACCATCACCTGTGTAATCTTTATAAATGCGATTTGAAACTTATTTGTTTATGAGTATAAACCTTTTAACCCATTTTTTTAATAAAACTCAAATACAGATTTACACTATGTAGTTTTCTATTTTACTTGAACCATCTATCCTTGGACCTAAATGAGGGTGTCGGTTATCTTGAGTTTCCTGTGACTTGTGGCGTTTTTGTATCATTCTGAGCTGATTAATGCGCTCGCTGATATCCGCGTGCTCAAAGGGATTCCAGTCTCGGCGAGACCAAAAGAGTAGCCCTCGCCAAGACTGGAATCCCTTTAATGCACTCGCTGATGTCCACGTGCAAGACATCAGCAAGCGCATAATACATAAAGATTCGGAGCTCACTTCGCTGAATGGTGAATTCCCCCCTTTATGTTGCGCTTCTTCCCCAGGTTGTACATTTACACCATTATATTTTAAGAAGTATTTTTTCACCGAAGAAGCTTGCAGTTGAATTGATTTGTTCACATTTGATTTGGACTTCTTTTTTCATTATTTATTATTTTTACAGTTGCACTGTTTTGTTTGTAATCTGGTTACACTAGTTCATTTAAATGTCCTACTAAATACCGCAATTAAATTGTATTGACAAAATAAGCAAAGGATCATCACCTTTTCATACTGATTTTTCTTTAGGATGTAGATGTTAGGTACTAATATAGTGCCAATTAGATATACAGTTTAGATATAAGGTGTATAAAATGATGCTGGCGACACAATTTGATCAAAGTTTTCCTGGGAAAGAAAACTATTTATTATTAATGAAGAGAAAATACAAACACAAATAAATTTAGTTTAACCAGAGGGAAAAAAAGAGACATCCTTTTGTTTGCCAACTTCTCAGAGTGGTCACTGAGAAATGAATCAGAACCCTGGCCTGATAACCACAGGCTCAATTCACTTATAGGTCTATTTTAGGGTACATATCTTGTAAGCTTATGGCTAGCAACCATAAGATTTCCACACAGTGGGATAAGAGGTGATAAACAAGTAAGAGCAACATGCTGGAAGGAATTTAAAGATGCAATGAGTCAGCACAACTAATGATAACATAAGTGACTGTAACTTGGCAGATTTGTGCTGTCAGCTTGTTAAAGGGGCATTGTTACCTAGAAATGACAAAGTCCAACATGCACTAGTTAACACTGTATACTTATGCAGTAATTTAATAAACTATGATAGTAGAAAATATTTGCAAAGACAACATTTTACTAACCTTTCTTAAAAATATATAATTGCCTGATTTTAGCATGAGTGGAAGCTAGAAATTTAGGGGGTTACTGACTAAAGATCAAATTGTTGCATAAAGGTGTGAATTCGCCAGCTATCTATGGTCGTACACTACCCAATAGATGGCTACCATCATGGTCACGTCTTCATTATGGGAATATTGTCACAGTTGTGACTTTACTATTGTTGCAGTAGCAACTTTACGATGGGAATCCACTGTTTAGTCAATAAGGAATAGAGAATCAGCCCTCTATGTGAGCCAACCTTTGCAAAGGGGTGTTATAGATGCAGAGTAACTTAAAGGACCAGTAACACTATTGAAACTGTGAGGTGCCTTGCACTGTTTATAATGCTAATCGCCCACTACTGAAATGAGTAGTGTATGAGCAGAAATGAGTAATATGAATAAATAAAAAACAGCTTATTCTACATATATTTACAATTTTCATCTCAAGGCTAAAAAAGCAGCTTTGGTTTTTACATTCATTTAAAAGGAAACAATTTCTAGCACATGGCTACATATAGCAGATTTTTTTTTTTATTTTAAAAAAGGTGTTAAAACTGTACAAAGAAAAGGAAAGAACATAAGTCAGTCAGCAACTACAATGAAGAGCAGGACAAAAATGGGGAAAAAAAATCAAATTATGATGTAGAATTACATTTTCTTTTTTTTATAGACAAGAAATAGAGAAAGATCAGTAGGGGTACTGGAAAGACAGGTGAAATTAATTTCACTACCTTCCAGGGGAAGATAACCCTATGCTATAAAGCTGGCCCAGCTGTGCAATCAGAATGAGGAACCAGATGGAGCCATTCTTCAGGTGAACGCGCATTGGTTTTTACAGCAAAAGTTTTGCAACACCGATACATGAACTATCTTTACTGCTTGGACTGAGCCATACTAATAGAGGACCAGACTAGTACTTGTATTAGTACTCTGTAAGTGCAGTTCTACCTCTGCACTTCACTTTGTTTGTTCTATGAAGGAACTAGAGAGGAATGGCAGGTGGCATTGTTAATGGTACACCAATTTAGGGTATCATATAAGTATGCAACGGACTGCCAAGTCCTCAGAAATTAACAATTTAAAAGTTTACTGTGAAGCGCCACAAGGGTAGAGATTGTTCCAAGGAGCACTTTTATGAATGTAGCGCATATATGTCTTTTATTACTATGATGGAGGCCTCTACAGGAATAAAGAAGATACATTGTAACGCATGGCTTGTATGTACCTTGAGAGACCCTTTTGTTACTTTATTAATTATGCCGGTTATCCAATAATTTTTTTTTTTTTTTTTTTTTTTTACCAGTTTCAAGCCATGAGGTCAGCCAGGTAGGGGTGCAATTTTCAGTGCTGCAGTGTGCAACCTGTTGGTTTGAAAATGCACTGGCTGGACTTTGTTTCACCTGTAATCTTCACAAAGTCAGACTGACTGGCAGTTATGCATAAATTGCCCCAGCACTTCAACATTTTTCTCTAACAACCAAACTTTAAAACCATAACTGTAAATGTTTACCATTCTTTTTTTGTTTCAGTCGAGCACACAATGATATTTTGACATCCCAGGGAACCAATGTCAATGATCAGACTGGAACATTCTCAATGCAGCATAAACAAAACATCTTACAGACAAAGTAATACCTATAGTTTTCCAAAACCTTACACCTGTCCTTGTTTAACTGTTAAAACAGCAGTTAATCAGGACCACCAAAAGCTGACAGAAAAGCTAATATCCAGTGCTCTAACATAATGCCACCATTTTACTGGAATAAATAAGATCTGCCCTGGAGACAGGATGCATTCTTCATACGATGCTTGTGAAAATGTAGGGAATCTGTCACTGTCAGGACACTCAACATCAACCTGAAAGCAAATAAGAAATGAAGGAAAGTTAGAAAACGATGGAATGGGTTAGTTTAGGAGTGCTTCCCACATATTTAATCAGGTATAATTTAACCTTTATCGAGCTTGAAAAGGGTATGCTATACTGGAAATGTCAGTGTTTTGTCTGATTCTGGAACAAAGAGGTAAACAATACATGTGGAATTGCCTGGATGGAGTGCCTGAGCATGCACCACACAAGAGTTTGAATTAAGCGAGTAACATTTTATGCTTTAATTAGCACTTTAACAGAAACGGATGGATAAAAGACACATCCAGAGCTTTGTGCTATATACTAATACAACCATATGCACTTAAATGAGGAATAGGCAATTTAAAAAAGTCACTTTTCTAAAGTCAAAATGTAATGTCAAAAAGTCATTCAAATTATTTATCTAATATCTAGTTACACAAAGTCATTTTATATATCTAATACTTTGTTATATAAATCCCTGTCAAAATCTAATAGGTTTTCCTGCAGTGCATCCTCTTTTTCTGAAGTGCTACAGCAGCGGTTCTCAACCTGGGGATCGCACGACCATCCCACGGGGGTCGAGAACCGCTGCTGAGCCCGGAAGCACCCATAGGACCCTTCTTATAAGGGTTCCTGCGGGGTGATGTCGGCCCAAAACATCACCACGTGAGGACGTTTCACCTGAACGTCACCACGTGACGCACGTACGTGATGACATTTGCCCGAACGTCATCACGTGATAATGTTCGGTCGAAACGTCACACCGTGACATCAGCGCCTGGGGTCGCGGTTCTCAAAAGGTTGAGAACCGCAGTGCTACAGTTATTCAGTGTGATCAGAATAATAAATTATATCTGTAAAAGAAATACATTGAATATCTTTTGAACATGTAATTGAAGCTAGGACATATTGGACTAATTAGAATTGGTCGTTTAGATCACAGAGTTAGCCAAATTGCGGAGAAGCGAATTAGCCCATTCTGTTAAACATTAAGGTGATGAGCGACTAAAGGGTGATTTTGCTTTGCTACAACTCGAGCTGTAGCTCCAAAATACTTGCAAATTCACTAAGTGGCAAATAGTCTTGTCAAACAAGCGGACAGAGGGGGAGCTGGGGGAGGAAAATGTCGGCTGTCAGAAAAACAAGGAAAACAAATGACGTATTTATTATTTCTTCCCTAAATTTTTATTTATTTTAACTATCTGTGTCAGGAACTGGCTTAGTATGAAGGAGTTTTATATGTATGTGTGTAGTTATGTCAGCAATATAGTGCCCCTTTAAGTTTAAAAAATTTGGCTCTCAAAGGAAATTTCAATCATTGTACTGTTGATATTTGGCTCCGTTGACTAATGAATTTGCTGACCATTGGAATAGCCAGTCAGATAGAAGTAGAATGCAGAGCCCTACCATCACCCCCTCAACTTGTTGTGATGTGTTGCAGTTCAATGGGTGAATTAGGGGCAGTACACCTTTTGGCATTCGCTCCTTCCACACATTCCACCATTAAGAAAATAGTAGAAGTATCTGTGCACAAGCATACAAAGTGCTCCATAAGATCATAGTCTAACATTGCCCGAATTGGTTGCATATTCGTCACATCACAGTGATTGATCAATAAGCGAACATGGGGAAGTGGCAAATATATATGAATTCAGAGCTTTATGCGACTATACCAGCTTTAGTCAATAAAGGTCCTAAATTATTTGCACCATTGCAAACACATTTATCCACTCCCCCCCCCCCAAGAAAAATGGTTCATAGATGGGGCCAGGGTCAGCTAATGTGCAACAGCAAAATACACTAGAGAAGAATAGCCACAAATGGACACATCACAAATCAATAGTACAAATGCATGGATCAAATAATAGATAAAATAATGAAACACTTAAAATACTAGCATGAGTGGGATGTTACAAGACTTTACACAACATAATCATTATGGGGCAATTCATTCCTATCTATTAGCTAAAATTACAGCTATATTTAGTGGGGGAACACATGGGTGTCCGCAGGAGTAGTTCTAACCTTCTGATGTGCCCCTGTGTCCTGCTCTATCTGCCTAATGGACAACCAGTAGGCAGATGGGGTGCGTTGGGAGGGTAGAACTACTCCCGATGTGCATCATTTCCTGGCATAGCAGCCTTCCAGCTGGGAGGCCCGCTCCATGGACACCCATGAGGGTTGGTCTGGTTAGCAGGATTGACAAAGAGTTCCTACTGTCTTTATTGCAGCTGTGCATAGGGCACTGATTAAGAAGTAATCTCCAGTTTATACTGGAGTGTATTGATAAATAATCCCAAAAAGGCCAACCTCTAAATTTATCACCTGTGGGCCTGCATAGATTGAATCAAAATTCAGTGGAATTCAGTTTCTCTCAGCTCTTAATGCCTAAAGTTCTATCAAAGCACCTAATGGGGTTGTAATAAGAGTTCAACTTTCCTCTGGGTTTATATTGTGACTGTGTCATGGTGAATTGTGATCAGGCCTTGCACTGAACTGACTTACATACTAGGTACACTGAAAGCCAAGCTAAAATCAATCCTAGTTAATACCTCCAGGTATGCAAATGTATGTATTGAAAACCATTTTTATAGTTCATTAAAAGATGCTCACCTGGCTTGTGTTGTGAAGAATTGAACTTTCAAATGGGTATAGGTTCTCAGTCTCTGATGTTGAATACACACGTATGTATTTTCTCCCTACAATCTAAACAAAACAGAATTTTACTGCCTCATCAGAAATGAACAGATGTAATCTACAGAACCTGCAGCAGAATCTAGTACAAATAGTATTTTCAAAAAGAACCAACCAGAACACGTATACACAATAGATTGCAATAGAAAACAAACCTCGTCTTCCTGCATATATGATTTACTATTTAGCCTTGATATTTGCTATAAATTAGAAGAACACTACAAATTGGAGATTTGATTTTATTAATTCAGAAAGTACTTATGAGTAGGTAGAACACTGCCAAATTTTGGTTTAATTAACTCTCCATTAAAATTTTCTTTGGTATATCACCGAGGTAAAAACTGCAACTAGTTAGGCAAGGTACATTCTAAAGAGGAGCATTTTCTGGATTGAACTGGCAACAAGTACTGCTACCTGTAGCATTAATTTCCTAAACAACACCAATCAATGGTTTTAACTATTATCATTCAAACAAATGGCAAAATCAGCGACTGCCACATATCCTAGAGAGTGTGGGAGTCTACTGAAATAAACATTAATCTGTAGTTGATCTATACTATAGATTGAGGAAGGAAATCTTCACAGTCTGGTCCTCCATATAGCCTAAACGAACACACATTTGTCTTAGGGGTAATTCAGCAATGTGCGAAGTGAGCTGCGGATCCTTTGCCTTACTTCGCACATGCTGTTATGCGCCTGCTGATGTCCTGAACGCGGACATCAGCGGACGCTTTAAAGGGATTCCAGTCTCGGCGAGAGCACTCGAGTCGCCTCGCCGAGACTGGAATCCCTTTAAAGCGTTCGCTGATGTCCGCGTTCAGGACATCAGCGAGAGCATAACAGCATGTGCGAAGTGAGGCGAAGGATCCGCAGCTCACTTCGCACATTGCTGAATTACCTCCTTAGTCTTTAGAATAAATCTGTATTGTATGTCTTCTTTTACTTCAGTTACCATTATTTTACAGTAAAATGCATTTTAGAGAAAATGAATGTGTTTTGCAAATTGCAGATTGTGCTTCTACTAAAATGCAGATAGTCTAGTTGCTGGGTCAAACTAGAGGTAAAATGTCCCCTTCACAAACCAGAACGTGTAGAATTATCTTCAAAGTTTGGAGTGCAACATTAATTAAAATAGGAGGTTTACCTGTGCTAAGAAGTTCTGCTGGGGATCCTGGTGAAGTGGAGACACAGTTCCTGCTGGTCCAAACCAAGCATTAATTGTAATCTCATCTTCATTGCCATCACCAAGACAGCAATAATCTGGAATACTAATATCCTGCTTCAGTTCAGGGATCTTTTTAAAGAAAATAACAAAATCATTAAAAAAACAAAAAAAAACAAACAAAAAAAAAAAAACATGAATTGTTTCAGAGTCTTCTAAGCGCAGACATCTAAAGTCCTATAGTAAATGGGGAATCAACCATTCATAAAGAATCCACTCAATCTGTACCATTTGTAAAACTAAATAATATTTAAATATGGCTTTATTTATCTTTTCTTACACCTGCTTTAAACTAACAATTAATACCTGCACGAAACCAAACCAATCCCAATACATGGCAGACAAAAATGTGTGTCTCTGTTTGGAATACAGTTGGGCTTCCCTAATTACTGATACATATCACGTACAGATAGACTTAGGGGGGAATTCACGATAGTGTGAAGTGAGGTGCGGAGTCTTCGCATCACTTCACACTGACTGATATGCGCTAGCTGATGTCCTGCACGCGGACATCAGCGAGCGCTTTAAAGGGATTCCAGTCTCGGTGAGACCAAAAGAGTCGCCTCGCCGCACGCGGACATCAGCGAATGCTTTAAAAGGATTCCAGTCTCGCGAGACCAAAAGAGTCACCTCGCCGCACGCGGACATCAGCGAGCGCTTTAAAGGGATTCCAGTCTCGGTGAGACCAAAAGAATTGGTCTCTCTTGATGTTTTTATACTAAAATTTCTAGTTGTCATATATCAATCACTATGAAGTGAAAACATCACTGTATTAAACATTTTGGGGGGAATTCACCAAAGTGCGAAGTGAGTGCGGATCCTTCGCCTCACTTCGCACTGAATGTTATGCGCTCGCTGATGTCCTGTACGCGGACATCAACGAGCGCATAACAGTCAGTGCGAAGTGAGGCAAAGGATCCGCACCTCACTTCGCACTTTGGTGAATTCCCCCCAAACCTGTTAAAGCAAATGTAACTTCCCTGGAGAAAGTAAGGCACTAGCTGAAATAGACATTCTTTTGGGATCAGCTCCCAATGCAGAATTTATCCAATATGGTAGCCTGCTTTCCCAAGAACTCTCATGGCAATGACAGCGCTTTAAGTTAGCAAGTTGTTGACATTGGATTTTCCAAGAAAATCTGTGACAATTTTCTGCAGATTTGGAAAGTTCCAGGTTGGCAAGGATACTGAATTGTTTAGCAAACAGCTCAGTTGGTGCCCTTTTCCCCCCTGAATTAGGTTTCCTGTGACAAATCAAATGAATCAGGGATTTTATATAAAATCTTATAAATAAGAATGCATATACTTTAAAAAAAAAGGCACCATTACCTGTTCAAACAGCTGGTGCTGAGCAAGGTATCCAATCCTGCTTTGCTTTCAACAATACAAATGAAAACTATTAAAAATCCAAATTTTCACTAAGAAAAAACAAAATAGTAACCATACAATTAAACAATAAGAGACAGATACTTAATGAATTCTTGCATTGCACTGCTACATAGGTGGGTACAGACTGATACCATATAAAACTGCAGTTTAAAGAATTTCTTCTTCCAATATTTAGTACAGTTATATAAGGACTGGTATTTCAATAAAGAATAAGTTGATATAACTGCAAGTGGTCATGTTTAAAATTTCCATGTTCTTGCTCTTGGATGTGCTGATAGTTTGTACCTTTGTTCCTTTCCTTTTTAAGGGGAACATATAATCTGTTGCAACGTTTCTCAGATTTAGTTCTGTTTTACGTATACTTTCATAAATAAAATCTAACCAATACCTGTACTCCAGGACTGTAGCTTCAATACAATATACATAACCAAGCCATACAAGCAAAAGTGTGTTTTATACCTTATGCCAAATATATTTATCAATGAACTCATTTATGGTCATTAAGCACTGAGACCATTCTGCATCAGTATATCTGGATCCCAGCTCCACAGGTACAGTGCGACATCCTGCCACTCTTTTGATGTATTCAACACTGTTAAAATAAAAAGAAACAAATTAAGAGGTCTACATAGATAAGCATCAATGCATCCACTATGGAACATAGAAATGATTAAAAAAGGGAATTTAATTTACATTCATCTTAAAGTTCTACTGTCATGTCTTAGAAAATGTCTGTTTAATGTAAGAGGTAAACTAAAATTAAGTACAACACATAACACAAGCAATACAACAATTCAAATCACTAGTAGGGATATACACTGGATTTGGAAGAAAAAAAGGTTTAAGCAGGTATGGCCAAAAATCTGCTATCAGAAATATAAGCGTTATTTTTATCAATGAATAAAATGCAAAGAAAAAAGAAAACAAACTAAATCAAATCAATATTAGGTGTAACCACCATTTGCCTTCAAAAACACATCAATTCTTCTAGGAACACTAGCAAAAATAAAGATATTTTGTAGGATTATTGTCAGGTGTATGGTTAACTAATCATACCAAACAGGTGATAATGATTATCATTTTTATATGTAGGTTGAAATACAGTCATTAAATGAAACAAGAAACAGCTGTGTAGGAAGCTTAAAACTGAGTGAAGAAAAGCCTAACTATGCAACAAGACTGGCATGACTGGGCAGAGCAACAAGACACGCTGCAGTTATTCTGCATTAGCAAGATCTCTCCTAGGCAAAGCAGACTAGGGTTTCAAGGTGTACTATTCAAGGTCTTTTGAAGAAACATAATGAATCGGGCAATTTTGTAGACTGCAGACGCCGTGGCCAGCCAAGAAAACTCAGTGCAGCAGATGAAAGACTAGCAGAAAACAGTGGTACCCAGGTACACCATCTACTGTTTAGAGAAGTCTGGTCAGAAGTGTTTTTTTCCAAGAGTTGTAGCCAAACAAGAGGAGGAAAGACCCAGCCACTCATATATGCAAATATCAGTGTCTAAAGCTCATGAGATGTAAATTTAGCACTATATAAAATGTAGGTTATTATGGTTCCTGTTTATCTCAAAAAATAACAATGTGTCATTTTTTTTATGCTAATAAAATTAAAACCTCAAACATCACCTCCATTTTTCCATACAAGGCCAGTGGTCAATGACTCCTTCCAGTATAACTGGCTTTTGCGAAATCAAGTAGTGATCTTTGAAATGCTCTAAAGATGGGCAGTAGAGTTTTGGTATTGTGGTTTCAAACACCTGCAGTAAATTAAGTGGGCAAAGCACCTTCTGTAAGCAAGAAATATTCAAGAAATTAAAAGAAATAAAATACAACTTATCCTATAAATCTGATGTAAAATCAACAAAACAAAATAGCGCAACATGTGTAATTTATGAACTTCAAGCAAATAGAGGTTCTTTATTTGGCCTTTCATTGATACATACCATTTACCAGTTTTTGCAAGGAAAGAACATAACACTGATACATCAACAGGTTAACAGTGTTGTTCACCTTGGATTTATTTGTTATGATTTAAATTATGATACATACAAGACATTTTACAGTTAGTCTTTGTTTCCAATTTTATTGTGGTTTCGAATTATTTTACTTTTTCTATTATAGATCCATTTAATTTGGGTACTTCCATGAAGGTGTGTCTGCTCAAAACCTGCACTTTGAAAAACACAGAAAACTTAAAGTCATATTGACACCAGTGTTATTCTTTCATTACTCCAGGGCTGTGGAGTCGGAGTCGGGGCACATTTTGGTGGAGTCTGAGTCGCTATAAAATGGACCAATTCCAACTCCCAAAATATATAATAAATTGGTAGAGTTCGTTCATTGCAGTATATGCTGAATATATTTTCATAAGAATTTGGGAAAATAATGAAATATCCTGTAAAGGTCCATTCTATTCCTTATATAAGGATCTAGGCTCTTAATTGAAATGAATGTGTGCTGCACTTTATGTACATGCTCAGTAGTGAAGCTCCTTGCTACAGATCAGAGGAAAAGGCACTGGAAGGAATGGCTGCACTCATCATAGCTCTGCTAGAGAAAACAGGATTAAAGAAGTTTGCTCACTATAAAAAGTAATCGTATATTGCTGGATGATCAACAGATTACTAAAGGAAAAGAAGCTCTGACTGAGGTAGCAATTAGGATGAGTGGGCTACAGGACTGCCAAGAAGAAGAGGAATTGGGTCTTGTCAGTGCTACTACCACCATATCTTCAGCTTCATCAGATGAAGAGTTTAACTTTGAAAAGTATTTGGATGACATGGAGCAGGCAAAGCATTTCCACAGGGAAAAAGATTCCACTCCCACAGCAAACAGACTGACTGTATTTCGGCAAAATTTTTCAGTGCACTCAAAGAAATAGAAGAGTTCAACCAATCATCAAAAATGAGGCATGAGGCAATTCCTTTATACCCAGAGATTGTTAGAGATGTTGCCCATGTGGTCACCGCTTTGCCACCAACCCAAGTTAGTGTAGAGAGGCTGTTCTCTAGCCTTAAAATAATTTGATCAGATTTAAGGTCATCTATGAAAGATGATCTGATGGAGGCGATAATTTTTCTCAGAACAAATTCATAGACTCCACAAATGTTATTCAGAACATTTTAGTTGAAAACTGTTTTTTTTCTCCACTTACGGCAGCGTTTTGCATATTTGCAATTTATTAAAGTTTTTGTGTTCTAATTTAGAACACAAAAACTTTAATAAATTGCAAATTTGTATCCAATAAATATATTTTATGTTCTATCTAAATAGCTTGATTATCGTATCATAAGGATGATAAAAAGCTTAAATTAAGCTCTTAACATGCGGCATGTATGAGGGAGTCGGGAGTCAGAAGTCGGAGTTAGGGGAAATTGAGGAGTCAGAGTCGGGGCTTTGGCTTACCGACTCCACAGCCCTGCATTATTCTAAAGATCTTTGAAAGTTAACTAATTGTAATTAATGTAATTATTGTCAGTGGCTTCTGTGAGCTATGAATCATACCAGATTTCTGTCATGTAGGGTTTGATCTGACAGATTTTGGGGATGTCAGAGGAAGTTCAACTCTTTGAATTCTGTGAAATGGAGTCCCA
This sequence comes from Pipa parva, assembly GCA_019650415.1. Taxonomy (NCBI): domain Eukaryota; kingdom Metazoa; phylum Chordata; class Amphibia; order Anura; family Pipidae; genus Pipa; species Pipa parva. The sequence continues at coordinate 16,429 of WMED01007455.1, forward strand.
GGCTTTGGCATTTACTCAGTATAGAAGGGTTGTGTTGGGGTCTATTTAATAAATGCAAATATTACAAACAAGGCAAGGATCACTATCAGCTTTTTGGGAAGGCAGGTTGCAATTCCCAGGTTGTCATTACAAATGTATATTGTCTTTAATAGAGAGGCCCTCAAAGGACCTGTGGTAGGTCCCCATTATGGACATTGGACTTGTGTCAAAAGAGTAAATGAATTAGAATAGTGGAAGGGTGTGGTTTGTTTTTTTATCTAGCAGCACTTTGTATTACATTACATATTAGGCCTAAAACATGTATTGCTAAAAATGTATGCAGCGCTGTACAATTTAGCAATACAAATATAATACAGACAAGGGAAAAGTGCAATACACAATACAAAAAAGTGAGTAAATTACAAGCATAATATCACAAGGATTCATCACTTTAAGTGTCAGGTCCTGGATGGAGGATGGTGGTCCCTGCCCCAATATAGCTTACAATCTAAGTGCTATGTAGGGTTCTTATGAAATGTGGATGAAACCCCTGTCCTGTCCAAGCCCAACAGGAGATTAGTATTTATCCCTTTGTGTCACATGACTATGATACGTATACCGTCGCCACAGCTGTCTTCAGTACAGGCCACGGAACCGATAAGATAGTTTTCACGTCGGATCCGTGGCCTGCTCTGAAGGAGCACTCTCTCGCAGGGGAGTTCTCCTCCCCCGACACAGGCGTGATGGTCACTCATCAGTGCCGGCACTTCAAGGAAGGGCGCTGGTGAGTGACGTCACCTTTTCAGCACTCCGTGCCAAAAAAGTTCGCCACTACTGTTAAATACTGTAGATTTTAGTGTACTTCGCTCATTTAACTCTGGCCGCTAATGTATGTATGTATGTATGTATGTATGTATAATTTTATTTATAAAGCGCCACAAATTTACGCAGCGCTGTACAATTCAGCGATACAAGTACAATACAAACAAGGGAAAAGTGCATTAAACAATACAAGTAAAATATAACAAGGATACATCAAATTAAGTGCTAGGTAGTGATTGACACAAGAGGTTGGAGGTCCCTGCCCCAAGGAGCTTGCAATCCAAGTAGGAGGAAGACTTACATACACAGATAGGACAATAAGAGCTGTGGAGCCATAGGTCCAAAAATACAAATAAATAGATCAAAATAGATATAGATAAATACAGTGGATAAATAGATA
>WMED01007457.1:0-17628 GCA_019650415.1 Pipa parva
CGAAGTGAGGCGAACAGTACGCAGCTCACTTCGGAGCTTAGTGAATTACCCCCTGAGCCTATACAAGAGCTGTTAATCAGCCAGTGCCCTAATGAAAGTGTGTGTTGCTTCCACTGAGAAAAGAAGCATAGGGATCTGTCAGAAACAGTTTGTGAATATCTGTATATATATATATATATATATATAAATTTATATAGTGTTCTTTGTCAATGAAGATCATACCCATAAACTTTTGATGAAAATTTGTCACACTGAGTATTTGGGTGTTGCTGTTGCATTAATTATCCTGAGCACTGAGTAGCTGGAGGAAACTGGAGTGTAAGCTCTGTGGTCAAGAAGAAGTGCTTAAAGGGGTACTGTATGAAAAAACACAAATTATAGAAGCTGCAAAATATTACTTTGTAATAAATGTGGTCTAGACCTGCAAGGGAAAAAATTATTTTCCCTATGTAAATGAATTAAATGATAGGGTTTATTCATTTCAAGTTAAACTATCACTATTTTTAAACCAGCATTTTTAACTATTTTTATTTTTAAATAAAAGGTATTGTGGTTGGAAGTAGATGGATTGTGATGTTAACATTATTTTTCCATCTCCCTAACATTTTATTAAAATACAGTACTTTATATATCGACATGTTAGCATCACTGTGCTAAACTAACAAAGGGTAAAAACTAGGAAATTGTTTACCTGAGTATGCCTGTATGTTTCACTGCTGATATCAGTATCCTTTCAAGAAAGATTCATTGATTACATGGGAAAGTTTTCATTTATGTCCAGGAAGATATTTTCTGTTCTTTTTCTCTAACACATGTCATTTAATAGCTTACTGTTTGTTATTTTAGTGACTGGTCAGATATCTATCTCCTTCTGAGAGTACAACAGAGTACCTAGAAAGAAAGCTATATCAACGACATATTCTAATATTATTTTCAATGTGTTATTTAATAAGCACATGGGAGCTGTGAAACCAGATAGATGCAAATAAGGATTTTTTTTTAATTTAAAAATACTTCCAATTGCAAAGGAAAGTGCAATAAATGTGAAAGCAATTGAGCTTTATAAGAGTAAACCACATTTTCCTAAACACGGTACAGCACTGTAAACAACTGATCATCTCAAACCAAACCATGCCCCACTGATCTCTGCATTAGAAATATATCCACAATCAACTTCAAATAAGAAATGAACAAAAAGTTTCATGAGAAAAAGTCTTTGAATTATCAGTTATCTAAGGAAATTGAATAAAATTCCACAGTTCAGATTTATTAAAATCCCCACCATGAAGAAAGGCAATGAAAAAAACAACTAAAGTGAATGTTAAATAAATTACAAAACATATGTGTACAATAGAAAACGTGTACAAAGCATCTGTTTTGTTGTCCTGTGGACACTGGTGTTTACTTTAGGAAATAAATATTCTTATTAAATATATTATATATTATTAAATATACAGTATATCAGCACATTTTACCTCTTTTTTTTCCAACATTGCTGCTCGGTGAACGTGTCTGATGGAGAGACTCCACTAGTGAAAATGTTGGTTTGCTTTGCGTTAATGTTGACCAAATGATTGTTTTATCAGAAAAAAATCAGAAATTTGGCTTCACCAGTTGATGAATCTGAAGTTATGTCTGCACTGCTGACTATGTGAATGAACCATCTGACCATTTAAAAAAAGTCAGGGTACTTTTATTTATAAATGTTTGTTTCCATAATTTTCAAATATTATCAACATTTTTTATAAAAACAACCAAATTTGTCTTCTGATAAATGGTTGTACATTTTGTGCCTAAAAGGTTTTGCAAGCGTCCTAGAAAAAAGGTCAGCTTTTCCATTTTGCAAAGTAATAAATTGAAAATCACTGTTACGGACAAAATTATACACCAAATATTATTTCCTTCTTTTCATTCGGTCAGCATGACCTGCCTGTGCTGGACTGTGATCTAAATGAAGAAAATGTAATATTTGCTAAAAAAAAGATGACTTACTGCCCATTTTATGGTCCCAGGGCAAATGAAGATGTTAATATAGGTGGACTCATATCAGCAGATAGGCATATAATTGGTTTCTGCTCATGTGAGTATCCAATCATGGAATGTAGATTTCATTTTAAAAGGAGAATAAACCTTATGATTAATTAATAAGATTAATAACATATGTATCTGAAAAGTGAAGTTGACTTTAACAGATTTAAGTAGGTAGTTACATTACAAAATTATTTATATTATTAATATAGTTATACATTCCTGTTTTATGGGATTTTACACCAGTTAGTTCAACTGACACTGGTTTATTTGCTTTCATCTGATTAGACTTAACATTATGGGGGTCATTCATTAAAGTCTGAATTCGCCTTGCATAGTGTCTCCACATCTGTTTGCGTCAATATGATTAGGAAGTCATGAATTCACTTCTTCTTATTCATGAAGCAGCAGACAGCGGCAGACTTCGTTCCATGCGTTGTACAGCTAATAGGGTGAGAGGTCATGTGGAGTGAGGAGAATTCCTCCAGTGAAGGGCAGTGACTTCAGTCTCATCATATCCCACTAACTGTATATAAGTGAAAAATACTTATTTTTATATGTCACCTTGTGCCTAGTTCATGTTTAATAGTAGACTAATTTGGTCTCAGTCACCATTGTTACTTTTGAAAGAATAGTCGCCTTACGCAACACTGGAGCCCTGCCATCAAGCCCCTCAATTCACCACTCTGATCTGGTAAAGGTAAACAGGTGAATTTGGAACAGTACACACTGCAGAATCCGCTACTTCACCAGACTCCGTCGCATGCCGAATATCCGAATTACCTGTGCACGCGTACGCAAAATGCGAAGGGCTCAGTAAGTCTGCTACAGGAGTAAGCAGCAGAATTGGTCGCGAATATGTCACATTGCAGAGATTGTTGAATAAGCAGAGTTAGAGAAGTCACGAAAGGATGTGAATACAGACATTTACGCAGCAAATCGGACTTTAATGAATAACCCCCATATCTTTTCAGTCAGCTGCAGGTGTTCTTAACATTCGAAACAGCACAGTTGATAAAAGTGGATATGTTACAATAATGCCTTATGGACAATTTTTTTCTAAAATGTATATAGAATGTAACTATTTAACAAATATGTAACAAAAGTATAATAGAAATGAAACCCCAGAAAAAACATTATTATTGAAAGTAAACTCTTCTAGTGAGCTAGCTGTATCAGACTTGTCACTGATACACATCTTTGATCTCAACCCCTTATAAAAATCACTGCTTTCTCCCAGTTTCCTGAAAAAAAAAGAAAATATTTCTTAAGAAAAAAAGATTACCACAAAAAAACAAGCTGAATATGAAATGTCCCAATGTCTCCTGAATAGAATGATTTCAATGATACCCAGAATGCACAGTTTTTTTTTACTATAAGGAAACAGTCTGCAAACACCCCAAAGTAAAATAAATGAGAAATTTCAACTGAAAATCTGTGTACTTCAGTCCAAGTGCCCATGTGTCCTATTGGATTCTATTGGTCCCTGTGACTAATTGGTTTATACTAATCTTCCTCCCCCACTTCTGTTTAATTGCCCTCTAAACTCTAAAGTAATTTCAGCTTTCCACTGGCAATTCTTTCAGCTGGTAGAGTTCTAAGGAACACAGCTGTTGAATCTACCAAACTGGCAAAATCAGGGGAGTGCTGCAACACTCAAATTTAAATCCACACTCAAAATCAGGGGAGTGCTGCAACACTCAAATTTAAATCCACACTCAAAATCAGGGGACTGCTGCAACATTCAAATTTAAATCCACACTCAAAAGTTAAAATGTTTCAAGGGAATTCAATTTCAAGGGAATAATCAAAAATGATATCTTTTTTTTTGTTTAAATTACAAGGAATTTGAAGTTTGACAAATCTACATGCACTGTATGTAAAAGGAAGACCAATGACAAACGTTCTTAGAGTATCACTATGTACAATTAGTGCAGTTAATAAAATTAATTTCCTAAGAAAATAACCCCTTCAATCTCTTCAACAGTTTTCAGCCTTTTGTATTATATTACGTGCTTGGGGCAGATTTTGATTCGATCTTTTACATCACAGTGTGGATATTTAGGATAGAATAAGAAATATTAATGCTGAAAGGGAAAGGAATCTGTTTTTAAACCATTTTTTAAATTGGTGTTTTTTTGATCTTTAAAAGCTTTACCTTTCCAATTACATATCTTACCATTGTTCCACTATGCTGGGGTTTTATTATGAACAGAAGCTAGGGTGGTGTTTGTTTAATTTAAAGGACCAGTGACACCAGCAAATAAAAATTCCCATATAGGAAGAGAAGATGAACAGGCCCAGAGTCTTAAAAAAAGGTGTCATCTGGAAAAGGAGAGATGGAGGATGTGCAGCCAGTCTTCTTCAGCCCCCCAAATATCAACAGTCTCTGAACAAAAAGCAGAAGAGATGGCGCCCTCCTGTGCATCTTTAATCCAACCCCGGAAGTTCGGCTATTCCACAGAAACTGCCTCCTAATAAAAATCCCCATTTGGAAAGGCATAGCAGTTATTAAAATACTGCACTTGTAAACATTTTTTCTTTGAAGTTTAAATTCATGAATTTTATTGCTTACAGTCTATTCATATATTTACTGATAGCAGCCATGTTGTTACACAGACTTAGCCTAGTCTCATTGTTTTCTATGGGGTTTGAGATAATACATATACAGGAAGTGTGCCCTAAAGCCCTAATTTTAAAGCTAAATAACTAAAAATCTTAAATTATAGCACCAATCTGTTACTTTTGGGCTTTGATGTTAGACTGATTAGATTTCATTGCTTTGTTCCAGTCTGTGATTTGTTTTTTGATGTCAGGATGTTAAACTGATAACATTTTATTATGGTGTACCCATTCTGTATAAATTTGTCATTCTTAGTTTTTTTGTTCCATACCATGACTGAAGAAGAGAGCTAAGTAGTCTGGAAAGCTTGCATTTACCATTTATTCCACTAGCTGATAAAAGGTATCACCTATACTCTTGTCTTTGCTTATAGCATTCCAGAAGTAATTGAGTCAGACAGAGACCCTAACTGGATGCCAGGTACACATTCTCTACAACCAGGTGACTGGGCGGTGATAAAGAACTTTGTAACGAAAGGCTGTTCAGAACCAAGATACAAAGGGCCCTATCAAATGTTATTGACCACCCCCACTTCTGTAAAGGTTGGAGAAAGATATACCTGAATCCACACTAGTCACTGTAAAGCTGTCACCAAATCTCAAGATGGAATAGTGGACAGAGTGTGATTGTCTGTTCAGGAAAAACAACCTGACCAAGAGGTATAAGGAAAATGACTGTGAAACAACTGAAATGAAATGTTACAAATATGAATGCCCTATATTAATAATTGTTCTTTATGGCTTAACCCAGCTAACTGGGTTTAAGCATTGGATCCTGATTTATGCATCTTCTGCAAGAATGAATACTTCAGGTGATCAGAGAAACAATTGTATATGTTTCCCATGCTGTCTGACACACAATGCATGCTCTAAAGCTAAACCCCCTGCTGATACTTATATAATTATGTTGTCAAGAGATCCTTAATTCACCTGAATACTGAGTTTAATTTTACTAGCAGATTTGTGGTGAATGAACCTAAGCTCTATCTGTGACAGATAAAGTAGCCATGCCTGTTGTATTTGATAACTCTGGTTTCATTATGTTTCAAGAGATAGGACTATTATGCCTGGTTCACACTGCAAGTTTATGTGTTGCGTCTTTTAGGAAAGTGCCTCCTGAAAATATGCCGGCAAATTCAGGCCACTAGCGTCGTGTGAACGCTCCCTCGGTGTTCGTGGCTCCTCCTATCTGCCCACATATTGTCCGTGGAGTATGTATGCTGGCAAAAATGTAACGGACAGCTTTCCAGATGCAGCATATGCGCATCGTATGCTAGTGTGGCCAGAACAAGGTAGTCCATAGGTTTACACTACGAGCATTTTTGACACATAAAATTGCCAGTGTGAACCTAGCCTTAAGGTGGAAATGAATATTGAAACATAAGTTCAGCCAAATTGTGTTAAAAGATGCTTAACTAATGTACTGTATATGGGATTAACAGTACAAGTGTATTCTTAATTGTTCTGAAACAATGAACATATCAACTTTCGCATCTGGTGCCCTTTGATTCACATTCATACTCTATCCGTTGACTATCTTAAATGTTAGTATATATTTTAGTTAGACAATAAACTGGTGATTTATCTTAAATTATATTATTATAATGATTCCCACCCATATAATGTGTATTAACCAATCATCATGATATATGTTAATATACTAGCTTACATGCTTTTGTATTGCTTTTAAATAAACAATGACTTCCTCTTGTTATGGTGATTAACCAAGAGGAATCTCCACTGCTGAACTTGGTGTCAGTATGAGTTTCTTGTATCGAACTGCAGAGGTCATTATTTCTAAGGTTATACAAATTTGGATACCGTTACCTATAGCAGGGGTGGTTCTGGCCCTATTGGCGTCCAGTGTAAACTGCCCCTTGACCTCCCCCTATGCCCCTCTTCTGCCCCACAACACCCCCTGCCCTGCGCCGCCCCCCCCCTTACCCCACGCCGCCCCCCCTTACCCCACGCCCCCCCCCTTACCCCACGCCCCCACTCACCTCCATCAGCGTTCCAGCGACGCACCTCCTCTAATGAGGTAAGTTGAATGCAACGGTGCTCCTTAGATGTTCGGGTCTTGCCGGCAGCTGCCAAATACAGCTGACAAGACCCAAAGCAGCCAAGGAGTGTCGTCACATTCAACTTACCTCATTAGAGGAGATGCGTCGCTGGAACGCTGTTGGAGGTGAGTTTAGCGAGTGGCGATGTGGGCGACAGTGCCCCTCAAATTGATTGCGCCCTGGGCAGTCGCCCACATCGCCCATCGGTAGAACCGGCCCTGACCTATAGCATACAGGAAATTACCTGATCCCAAAATTTCCTTATCACTTCTTGATTACTGCTATAGCCTTATGTTATAAACAAACCTGCAGAGCACACACTGGGGATCTAACAGATAACTGTGGATATGGTTAAACTGGCCTGTGCAGCATGTTCCAATGCCACTGTGATACCAGTAAAGCACTTGTGCTACACTAAAGCTTTTCCTTTTGATCAGCAATTGAACTTGAGTTTTAGCCACAAGTGCAGAGAAATATAGCCATTATCATTCCAGTGGCTAATTGGCAACATTTTCTGTTAACTTGGTATCAGCTCTGGTTACTATGTCAGCATAACAGATCCATTAAATTATGAGGCATAGTTCCAAAGACCTTAGTTTGCCAGTAAAAGTGTTTCACTCTAGGACAATCTTATTTTCCATTAAAATGTAACTGTAGAAGGTTGGTAAGTCGTTCACATAGCCAGAATATGCACTCACATTTCACTGGCACTGGGAGTCAGAATTTGCCATTATTCTAAATAGGTATCTCTAGGAAACAGCCCATGTTGCCAACAAAAACACTTATACTATCATAAGTTCTGCAACTGCTCTAGTACAAATCAACACTCCTGTACAAGTGGCTTCCTAGAAAACCACTTACTTAACATTTCTGATTTAATTCAAGAAATAATACTACCAAATAATGTAACCGGTCTATAAAATTCCTACATAGCATAGAGTGCATTACAGCAGGTCTTGGCTAAATCTAAACTGATTTAACTTAATATGACTTCTCTTTTACCAATGCATTTATATAAACAAGCCAGGTTTTGTAATAATACATGTGCCCCAGCTATGCATCTTGTGTGTCTTTATGTGAAGAATAATCTAAGACCTGTATGTTATAGGGATTGAGTAACTGTAGTGATTAGCAACTGGGCTGAAGTTTTATGGGCGTATATTTTTCTAGAAGGTAAAAAGATCAAGAAGCTAATTGTAGATGAACACTAGGGAGTAGGAGCAGGAACAGCAAAACAGTAATGCACAGAAACACTGGAGAGCAGGAACAGAGGAACTATATAATACAAATGACTATAGGACGGCAGACTTGCACAAAGGGCTGCAAATGCCTGTTTCTTTGTCATGTGAGGTGACAGGAGCACATAGATTCAGGGGTTTATTGACTAAAGTGAGAATTTGACTGTCTTTAGCTGGCGAATTTAAACCTTTATGCAACAATTTAGACTTTAGCCGATAACCCCCCTAGTTGAAGGACGTAGCCTTGATCAGCTGGTTCAAAAGTCATAAAAAGTATTTTTTGTTTTTTTGTGTTTAAGGAACAAGCGAAGAAGTGAATTTACGTCTTCCTTATCATAGTGACACGAATAGATGCGAAGTCACTATGCTAGGTGAATTCACACTTTAATGAATGACCCCCCCAGAGACTCTATTATCAGAAAGCCAACCTCAACCTCAAGCCAACATCCAATCAGATCCCTAAATCATGATCTAGAAGGGATTGGAGAAGCTATAATGTCAATCATCATTTAGCCCTACCTACCCAACTTGAAAAAGAAAAGTCAGGCTGACAGGGAAGATGACAGAAAGAAACGCTGTAGAAAAGGTACATTTTTTAAATACATATATATATTTACAAAAACATTTATTTCATTAGTACAACCTAAATTAGTATTAGAGTTTTGAGGTGACAGGTACACTTTAAACAAAAGATTGTCCTGGCAAAAAGAGCTGACTCAAGAATAAATCAGTTGGATATTCAGTGTACCATCATTTTGAAAAATACCAATACATTTACTATTCAATCTATGAATTCATTTGGTAAAGGGTTAATCCAAAGACTACCACTATTTCCATCTGGTGTCTTTCTTTTTGGAACAAACTAATCTGTGCTTCAAAGGGATTTTTATTCTCATCTTCCCCTGAATTGACCATGTACTGGGTAAGGTAAATGACTCAGTTTATGGATAGTTCTATTCTACTGATATTAGTAAAACATTATCATATTCCTGTACAACTGTTAAGAAATGTATCACTCTAAGGTTCAGGGAGCTGCCTGGAAAAGCAGCAGTTTTGTAAGAAATAAAGATTTAGTGCCAAAAATTCATTATGATTGAACTTGGGCAGAATTCTGCATTTATGGATTCATTCAGAATGCCACATCTGGTCCCTACTGACTGAACAAATAAATAGAAATAAATAAATAGAAAGATAAAGATGGCTAACATTGGTCATGTGATGGGATCACACTAGCTGGTTTTCAGCTGAGATTTTTGAATTAGGAACATTATTTTCTATTTTGCAAACCACAATAGCCTATGTAGAAACAATGTAGACTATTTTTCCAGCTCAGCTTAAAATCAGCTAGAACAGCGGTTCTCAACTTACCTGAGACCGCGAACCCAGCGATAATGTCATCACGCCATTGTCCGCTTAGTGACATCATCATGTTGCGCTTAAGGTGATGACATTCATGTGCAACATCATCATGTACACATGGAATGTGCTGATGTTTGGGTGCAACCTCACCATGCAGGTACTCCTATATAAAGGGACTTGCGCGCACTACTGGAGATAGGTAGAGGAGCGGAGTGTTCAGTGACCCCTGTGTGACTGATTTTCGACCCCCACAGGTTGAGAATAACTGAGCTAGGAAAACATTTTGTCAACAGAATTACTTTCTATTACACCCCACCCCATCACAAGGGGTCTGAGAAAAATGAAAGAAGTTAGATCGTTTTGCCACACTGGGGGGGGACACTGCTGGTTAATTCCAAAGTGCAAAGTGTAAGGGGCCCCTAGTAAGGGGCTGTGTCTCATTGCCTAATTGCAAGATGCACTGCCAACCAGCATGCTTGGCTTGTAACAGCAGCAATATAGATTTTTCTATCAGATAAACTTGGAATACCCATTGCATGATACTGATGGATTCACATGTTACTATGGTGGCAGGCTACCCACCTTTAGTGCTACTTTGATGTGCCGAATCTTCAAAAACATTGAACATGTTGGGACAATATAATCTAATATTCTGGGGGAAAAAGAATATTGACAATCATAGAAATAATTCTATTTCCATAAAAAGTATTGCTGTGTTTCTTTATTTCATGACCCCCAAAGCCCATCCCAAGGATTCAGCCATGACAAAAACTTTTCAGGAATTTCAGGGTTTTACATTTTCTTCTGCTGGAATATGATAAACTGTAATGTTGGAAAGGGCCATGTCAGAATATGAAATGTAAGCAAAGTTCTGCCATTCCATCCCCAGGTTTTAGCATATTGATTTTATTACGTACAGCTTTTAAACTTCTAATACAAGGCTGCAGCAGAGAATGCGTGCAGCATACAATCCAAAATGTGATGTCTAGACAAACTCCTACTGTCTGACCATTTATGTATTTCCTAATCCAAATAATTGTGCCAAATTTGGTGACTAAGCAAGCAACCGTTCGCTTTACACTGTGTCATGAAGGTCTGACAAGGCCCAGGTCACCGTTATAAATTTCAGTCTGGACACTTTAGCAAACCCTTGGCTCTCCTTGCACAAGACACATCCCGTGAGGTTACTTCTTTAACTGTGATGATGTGTGCTCTGGATCATCATGAAGTAATTCAAAGACTGTAAAATCCAAAAGCCACAGTCCTGCCGGAGAACACTGAGCTCTATTATGCAGCAAGCCCCTAGTGTATTTATAGACCATAAAATGAAGCCTGGAGAAATTTGAGGCAAGCAAGGTAAACATCAGTGATGTAAAGTCCAGTTCGCGGTGCTGTCGTCACTTTAAAGGAGGTTCTCGCACCAGTATTGAAAGGGCAATAAACCTTTGATTTCTATGCTTTTCATTTATTGTTAACTCTTCAGGCACCAGATTTTAAAGTTGCTTTTCAGAAAAGCAGTGAAATGTCGCAATGCCAGCCTCCTGCTCCCTGTCACAATACAGCAATAGTCATATTTTAGATATTTGCAAATATAATGATATTTTAAAAGTAGGTGCCCACTAGTGTTATGTACTATAGAAGGAACAAACTCTGTGCAGAGTTCCTGCAAGCTGGATTTTATGACCTGTATGTCAATACAACATCTGTATGTTATTATACTTGCTTTGCTACTGAGCTTCCTATTCTGCTACAAATCAAATATAGTAAATATTCTTGCTGCCATAAGTCAACCAATAACTCCAAGTGAAATACCTTAGTCGGTTAGATGTCGCTGATTTATTATCTTTTTTGCTTTACACTGGCAGACTGAATTAAAATAGTTTGTCAATAACATCATCGTGTGTTTCTAGATAATGTTGATTTGGAACGCTATGCCATAATATAAAAAAAAGCTGAAAACCTCAAGTCTAGTATTGCTTTTTAGCCAGGTCCAGCAGTTCTCATTTAGTAACATATGCAGCTTTATGAAATGGTAATTCAGGAATTGAAAAAAAGAGCAAATGAAAAAAATGAATTTGGTGGTAATTTCACAGTCAGTTCTGGTATTCCTTATGAATCTACCCACTGACTGCTAGGGTGACCTGATTTTTCTATAAGATCCATAGGGGCAGTTGGGGATATTTTCTAAGTTACTATGGGTTTTTTTTTTTCAATTTTTATTGCTTTTTCTTAAAGGGGAACTAAAGGCGTATTTTGCCTAGGTATGTTTCTGAAGGAGGGATAAAATACTTACCAATGACTTTCTTTCTTGCAGAGCTTCCTCCTGCTTGTCAGAGCATCAATCTTCTTTTTCTCTCCAGGCAGTGAAACACAGAAGCAATTTTAGGTCAGATTTTTGCCCCCCTCATCTGCACTGGGTTAAGGTGACGGTAGAAAAAGTGTTACACATAATTTTTTTTCCCCACAACACTGACACCACCTACTCGTATCTGATTGGCTGTGCACTGATGGGATCAAGATTGACATCACTGGTGCACTGCCTACTCCTCACTGATTGGCTGTGTGCTGGTCACATGGGGACCAACACCAGGTACTGGGATGGAGGGACAACTGGGGGAATCTGGGACACTTGGGGGGTATGTTTTAACAGATCCTGGTCATGGGCATAAACAGAACAAAATATAAGGGGCGTGGCACCCTGACATCATGATGTCACCATCATGTGACACATTGGGAGGAATCCTAAACTCCTGATAAGACCCTCTTAGTACAGAAGGCCATGGACTTGCAGCCTTTTAGGGGGTGATTTGCCCCAATTTGGACAATCCATGATCCTGGGAGCTGACTGATCAGCCTACATGACTTATTGTACTTATTATATTATTATTATATTATATCATTATTATATTATTATATTACACTTATATAGTAATCCTATATTCAGTGCATGTGCCCTGGATTTTCAGGCCCTTGACCTTCACAATGATAAGTGAGAAGATGTACATGCAGCAGTATAATTATAAAGTTTGTTTCTTTAATGTTTTCTGCTTCAGACAAAATCATGGGGGGAATTCACGATAGTCCGAAGTGAGGTGTGGAGTGTTCACCTCACTTCGGACTGACTGAGATGCGCTCGCTGATGTCCTGCGCGCGGACATCAGCGATCGCATTAAAGTGATTCCAGTCTCGGCGAGGCAACTCTCACCAAGACTGGAATCCCTTTAATGCGCTCGATGATGTCCAGCGGCACCTGGGATTGGTGTATTTAAGGAATGCATCAAGTTTGCCAACACGATAACTTTGTTCCAAGCTGGAAACCCACCAGCTAGCTTACTTATTTTATTTTCACCAGTGCAATATTAACAACTTAATAACTTTCACAGTTTGATGCCTATAATAAAGCCAATTATAAATCCATTGGTCATAGAACTTGAACATCTCACAGCACTAGTAACATTACAGTAACAATTAAAGCGAAGCAGTGGCAGATACACTGACTCCACAGTGGACTAGACCCCACTTAGTGCAACTTTTTTAAGGGATAGTGTGAAAATAAGGCTAGAAGAATAAACCTGTAGTTTGTCTACATTTAAGTAAAACAGTGGATACATTAATAGATAGTTGGCTAACTGTTATATCTTTTTATCTCTGTAGCCAGTTCAACCTTTCAAGGTGTCTGTTAAGCCCAGCCCATTCTGCTATTCACCAATTATTTTTTGGTCTGCAAGTTTTCTGCTGCAGAAGAAACCAGGTTCCAGAACCCACAGGTGACTTCCCAGTGTGAGAAGAACTAAGTGCAGATAGATGGAACCAGTAAACAACAAATTCATATTGACAGGAAAGAACATAGACTGGCAGTGGGCAAGGATGGCAGCAAGATTTACAAATGGTGGACAGGCAGATGATACAAACAGGTTGCAAGGTAGCTTAGGTGAGAGGCCTGCAGGGTTTGATACACAGATAGACAATCAGAATGAGAAACAAGGCTTCAATGTGGACTACGCAGCACTGGAACCAGCATGGGTACTTGAAACAAGATCTGATATCCTTTTATAGTGTCTGTATCAAGATAAAATTCTGAATCATTGACACTATTTCCATTGTCCTATACCATAATCGGTGTATCTACTAGAACTCATTTCTATACACTAACTGCAATGTAGATTATTATAGTATGTATTTCTTTCTGATGCCGTTCTATAACAGATATTCCATCATAAATTAATAGCAGGGTATGAAAGAATCTTTTAACACAAACTAATGTACCCGATGTATAGCAATATAATAGGGAAATTTATAAACCAAGACTATATGGAATCCATCTTTCCTTTGCATTCTGTGCATGGCCTGGTGCTTATCATATACCTACCCTTTGGAATTGTTTTCCATATTGGAGCCTGTGTAGCACTATTTTGTCTACATTTTCACTAGCCTGAGATATGTTGTATGGTGGCTAATGTAAACACATTGTTTTTTTAACAATGAATTAAGAATTGTCCCCCATTAAAAATAATATACGTATGTTTATCCTAAGGGCAAACTAACACAATTTTATAAACTGTATATATACTGTTTATAAAGCACCTTTGTGAAAATAATCAAGGGGGTTATTCACTAAAGAATTGTTGTGTATAGGTGTGAATTCGCCAGATAAAGACAGTCGCAATAGGCTGCTACTGTTGCATTTGCGACTTTTTAATGAGAATATTGTCGCAGTCAGGACTTTATTATGGGAAAATTGTCGCAATCTTAACATTAACAAATTGTCACAACTTTACAATGGGGAAATTGCTGTGGATTTGCTATGGGAATCCGCTGTTTGCAGATTCGACAGTCAAATTTGCACCTTAGTGAATAACCCCCCAAGTCTTTTGTCATCACATAAAAAGTTCAAATACCTGGTAACAGTATCATAATGCTGATTATTATTTAGTTACCGTCTAAAAATAACTGGCAATGGAATAATTCAGATCAGGTTATATAAAGGAATTTCAAGTCAATAAGAAAGAATGTGAAAGAGGTTGACAAGATTCTGGTCTACAAAATTTGATAGGTAAAAACATGTGTTTTTTACTTAGGTTAAATTTAAAATATTGTAGTCAGTCCTGTAGGTCATGTTTCTAGAGTAAATTAATATATTGTAGACTATTTAAAGAGAGACTACTAAAACAGTGCATCACCTAAAGCAGAGCAACCTTCTATCCAGGGTTCCTAGTGGGTATTGCTGAACTGCTGCTGACGTATTCTAAAGCCTTGGAGTGTAAAACTCTACAGAAGGGTTTTCCCAATTGCAGTCTTTTGCAGTAAATCCTTTCAGCATGATTGCCTACTTATTCAATTAAAATAAATTTGTCCTTTACCAACAAACTCAGCTTTCTCTATTAGGCAAGGTGCTTGGGTGTTTTCACAAATCAGAAAGTATCTATCTAGTTTGAGTGGTTACTCAAATGGCAGTGCCCCTCCTGGTACTTGTAAACTGGCACAGAGCAGTTGTCTTCAACACAAACAGGTATATTTTTATACAAAAGCAGAAATTTTAAACAGTTTACTTTATTGGAAGTTAAACTTAATCATTGTGCGATGAACAGAATCCAGGAATGATCATGTTTACCATGTGGTTATAGCAAAACATTTAACATTTTATTTGTTTATTTGGTCAGACTACTATTAACTCATTAGTATATCTTTGGGCTGTAGGAGGACCCAGAGGAAAGTCACACAAGCACAGTCCATGAAATGAGTCTGTTCTGCAGAAAGCAGAAGTGTGCCCCCCAGTGGGTGAAATTAAGCATAAGAAGGTAATTTCATCTTCCAATAGGGAATACCTAAGTCTGAGGTTGGACTATGGCAAACTAAACATAACTAGACCCAATTATTTTTGTCCACATGCCTTATGTTTTAGGGCTTTCATGATGACAATTGGATAATTATTGTCTATATTTATTAGTTATACTATATTTAAATATATCTATAGGCTATTATCCTCTTTTCTTGGGATTCCTAGTGTTTCTACATACATGTGGTTGGTAATATTGGTGGAGGTTAGAATAGGAGAGGACCTGTATTTGTTTATATTATCCATTTCTGGTTAAGGATGAAAAGAATCCTGCTTAGCAATGCTGATGGAGAACCAACACACTGACTGACTGAATGCATGTGCGAGGCAAGGATATAGTATAAACAGTGGTGCAACTAAACACACTGGGGTTCTGGTGCAGATTGGCAATGTCTCCCAGTCTTTGCAGCTCACTCCCTCCCTTGCCCCAGACAAATAAAACCACATACTGGCACTGAGGCTGCATAATGGTAGACTACTGCCACCCCTATAGCTATGTCTCTAGTTCTAAACAATGCAGATGGAACTTTTGAGTTGGGTTGTAGCATTGCTCATTGGTATCTGCACAGCATTGTACCACTACAGCTAATTTCATATCCCATACTTTACAATTCTTTCATTTTGTAATTAGATCTTTGTTTTTGGTCATGTTGTCTCCCAATAGGAATACATGGTGAGATTAGCAATGCTCCTCGCGGTATCTTGCATAGTCCCAATTTACTAAACACATAATAATAAACACACAGTAATTTGGTACAGATCACATCTTCTCAGCTTGTGTGTTTCTGTACTGTATATGAATGCAAGAGTTCTTTTTCTGTATGTGGTAATCTGCTACTGGCAAATTCTTTAATGCAGGCCAACTATGGAAACATTGATTAAGCAGAGCTGTGTTTAGACCACTCTGCATCTTCAAAATGCATTTTTCATTAGTATACTCTATTAAAGAAGTGGTTAGAATGGAAAAGGTCATTAAGTCTTATTATTTTGTTTAACCAGCCAATAATAAATGTGCTCTAACTCTGACTGAATTGCTCAGTGAATGACAAGCATAACACATTTTATTTCTTTCCATTCATTTTACAGCATTGCCAATACTCATCATCTGACACATGAGGGCAATTTGAAGATACTTTGGGATGTAGCCATATTTGTAAAGTCAGCAAAGATATGTTAAGAGTTAAACTCACTTAAGACAAAATAATCTAAACCATGACAGCTTAGACTGCACATAACGATTTAAGAAACAGTGTCTTTGCAAATGCTATTGTGATGTTGTCTAACCACAGAGACTGCTGGGATTTGTTACTAAAACTCATTTAAGTTCTGGGAGAGAGCTCCTCATTAATCTTTTATAAAGGCTTCTGGGAGATGCAGTTCATTTAAACGTTTTTTTTTTTACATTAATTTTACTCTTGTATATTCATGCTGCAATTAAATCTGCCATGGTCATACTTGTATAACGAAGACTAATGAAAGTTGGAAAAGCCAGACTTTCATTTCCACAAATAAAAGAATATCTTTTTCAACCAGAATTTTACAAAAGAAAACAAAAAGAAGTTATTGTGGAAATGTTCAGAATTGCAGTTATTAAACAATATGCTTTAACATGGCAATGGGCAATATCCCATGTGCCTCTCTCTCTTGTAAATGTTTCTCATGAAAACAATTTATCTGCACCACCCATCTGAACTGAAAACAAAGTATTCCTAGTCCACTCTTGTAGTAACTAAAAACATAGTTAACTATGATCAATTCTGGGGGAAGGATCATGTTTGGGAAAGTATTTCAGTAAATTTTCTAAACATTTGTAGTTTCTCTTGGTGTGAATAAAAGGCAACTGTTGTCAAAATAAAGATGATTTTTGTAAATGCTTTAAAGGAGAACTAAAGCAAAAAATAAAAAAGCAGTGTTTAAATACTTACCTTATACACAGCCGACTCATTACAGTCACAGTGTGAGCTGTTCTGTAATTGGCCGGCACCCGATGATTCTTCACAGCGCTGGCTGATTGAGAAGCCAGTGCCGCAGCTTCTCCCGACTTGCTTCACCGTTGGTGCCAAATGCCTTAAACATCATCATCATGTTCTGACCCAAGTACTCTGACCCAAGTAAAACTGTACAAGATTAAAACAAACAAAGGGGGCTACATAGACTTTTCTAATTATTTATAAAGGGGTCCAGTAATGACCTCCCTTAAACTTGTTAAATCTAGAGCAGGGGTCTCAAACTCGCGGCCCGGGGGCCAACGGCAGCCCTCGAGACAATAGTTTGCGGCCCCCCACTTGATCCAACACAGAGGGAGTCCTGGCTGACTTTCTCCGTGGTTTGGGGAGGGCTCCTGTAACTCGATCGGTCACAGGAGCCAATAGGAACCTGGGAGTGCATGTGATCAGCGCTTCCAGGTTCCTTCTCCTGTTTGGTACTGCCAGCTGCGGCAGCAACAGCACATGCTGCCGAACTCTGCTGGGGGGTAAGTAAGACT